>JAVSCE010002373.1:0-30040 GCA_032199065.1 Smutsia gigantea | reverse complement strand
AAGTTTATGTTCATGGGATTCTGGAGTGAGGATACGGACGTGTCTTCTTGAGACCCCCTTCAACCCACTAGATATTATTTTATGGATGAGGAAATTTGGGCTGAGAGAGATTAAGGGATTCATCTTAGGCAAATTAGTCCTCCTCTATCACAGAGCTTTACCCACTTGAAAAGGCAGCAGATTTTATAAAACCTCATGGATTAAAAAGGTCCTGTTAGACTCTTATTGCAGGACAATTGGTTCCTGTTAGCCTAGCATTTGCATAACTAAGGGGACCTCCTAGAACCACCTCCTAGGACCACATCCAGGAGTTCTAGTGTTGGGTGTGCCTTACCAAGCTTCATGATATAATATTACATTACATCATGTGAGTATGGCTACTGTCTTATCTTAAGGATATTAGATATTGGAGAATTGAAACTCATGGCCTTATTTTAATCAATGAGTTCAACCTGTCTCTGTCCCACTTTGGTAACCATTTCCCTAAACAGGAACAAATAGAAACTGGCTTGTGTTTCATCCTTTTTATTATTGTCAACTCACCCTCATGTGCCTATTGTGGATTGCAAGACTGAAACAGCTCAGACATTTCGAGGTGAAATTAATATAAAATCTGGATTATCAATGTCCGTATAAAAGATTTCAAATCTCCTTTGAGGGGGAGTCTACCAGGCTGTTTTCATAGTTCAATGCAGAGACGGTTCTGTGGTTGTAGAGCTTTCCTCACAGGGATTCTTCACCAATTGGGCACACTGAAAAATCATCGCTGTTAGGAACTGAAACAGAACAAAGGTAACAGCAAGGTCTGTGTCACATCAGCCCTGCTGGGCGGGCTGGAGTCACCCACGGGACACATGCCTCCTTACCTCCGTGCAGCGATAGCTCCTCCTCAGGTCGATCTTCAGATTTGTCATATTCCTGGACAAAAGAGGATAAAACAAGTTTAGTGGCTAGCATATGTATGAATATATGTGTTTTCCTTTTTAAAAAATTATAGTTGATTATGTATATGTTTTCTTAATGACACTATATGGAAACAGAAGAGTTTGTAAAAAAAAATCAGCAAGATTTATTTAAGAAGTATTTATGAAACTGATAGAGTTAGTATATGTGACTTTCAAGATATACATACATAAAAGCATAAAATATCTGAGAATTGCTCCAAGGTAAAACATAAGCCATATTTATAGCTCAGAAAACAACCGGGCTTTCCTTGCCCTGTAAGATCCGGATAACACTGTCTTGAACATCCCAATTCTGTGCTAAGTCCAAGTCCGTCTCTAAGATTTTTAAAAATTCTGTACTTATTATAACTGATTTATTGTGAGGGTCTTAACTTACTGAGTATGAACTTAAAATTGTTTTATTTTTTCTAATCACTATGTTTGTGCTGTCATTCTCATCTCTCAGTGAAAAATCAGGTACATCTAAAGAAGCTACCAATTTCAGTTATTAAAAGTTAGTCCACCAAAATAATACTGAAAAGAACAAAGTCAGAGGACCCCACGTCCCAATTTCAAATCTCACTGCAAAGCTACAGTTATTAAGACAATGTGGCATTGTCATGAGGATAAAAATAAAGATCATTGGAATAGAATTGAGACTCCAGAAATAAACTCATATATCTCTTATCAAGTGATTTTTGAAAGGATGCCAACATTCATTTATTGAAAGAAAACAGATGGTTCTGGGACAGCTGGATAGCCATATACCAAAGTAGGATTTCACACCATATATAAAAATTAACAGACCAAAGGAGTCATGGATATACAATGAGGAAAAGACAGCCTCTTCAGTAATTGATGTTGAGAAAACTGGACAGCTACATACAAGAGAATGAAACTAGATTACTGTCTAACTCTACACACAAAAGTAAACTCAAAATGGATCAAAGACCTGAATGTAAGGCATGAAACCATTAAATTCTTAGGAGAAAACATAGGCAAAAATCTCTTGAACATAAGCATGAGCAATTTTGTCCTGGACACATCTCAGGCAAGGGAAACAAAATAAAAAATGAACAAGTAGGACTACATCAAATTAAAGAGCTTCTGGAGAGCAAAGGACACCATCAGCAGAACAAAAAGACATCCTACAGTATGGGAGAATATATTCATAAATGATTTATCTGATAAGGGGTTAACTCCCAAAATATATAAAGAACTCATATACATAAACAACAAAAAAAACCCACAAATAGCCCAATTAAAAACTGTGCAGAGGACCTGATGCGACATTTCTACAAAGAAGGAATTCAGATGGCCAACAGGCACATGAAAAGATGTTCCACATCACTAATCATCAGGGAAATGCAAATCAAAACCACAATGACATATCACCTCACACCAGTTAGAATGGCCACTATCCAAAAGACAAGAAATAACAAGTGCTGGTGAGAATGCAGAGAAATGGGAACCCTCCTACACTGTCGGAGGGAATATAAGTTGGTGCAACTGCTGTGCAAAGCAGTATGGAGGTTCCTCAAAAAACTAAAAATAGAGATACATTCAACCCAATAATCCCACTTCTAGGAATTTATCCAAGAAAGAAGAACACAAAATCCCTGATTTGAAAAGACATATGCACTCCTATGTTTATTGCTGCATTGTTTACAATAACCAAGATATGGAAGCAACCTGAGTGTCTACCAATAAATGAATGGATAAAGAAGAAGTGGTACATATACACAATGGAATATTATTCAGCCATAAAAAGAAAAGAAATGCTCTTTTAGTGCCATCTGCTTGTGCCGCCTCCAGCTCCTCCTGCCGCCCTCCTGTGTCATGGGCTGCATAGCTCCGGCCGCCTGGCTCCCCATCCTAGCCGCCAATATTTGGAGTCCTTACAGCATGGCAGACATTGACAACAAAGAGCAGTCTAAATTTGACCAAGATTTGGATGATGTTGAAGAAGTAGAAGAAGAAGAAAGTGGTGAAGAAACAAAAATCAAAGCGTGTCAGCTGGCTGTTCAGATGATGCAAAATCCTCAGATTCTTGCAGCCCTTAAGAAACACTTAATGGTCTGGTAGAAACACCAACAGGATACATTGAAAGCTTGCCTAGGGTAGTTAAAAGACGAGTGAATGCTCTCAAAGACCTTCAAGTTAAGTGTGCACATATAGAAGCGAAATTCTATGAGGAAGTCCATGATCTTGAAAGGAAGTATGCTGTTCTCTACCAGCCTCTATTTGACAACGATTTGAGATCATTAATGCAGTTTATGAACCTACAGAAGAATGTGAATGGAAACCAGAGGAAGATGAAATTTCAGAGGAGCTGAAAGAAAAGGCCAAGGTTGAAGATGAGAAAAAGGATGAAGAAAAAGAAGACCCCAGGGGAATTCCTGAATTTCGGTTGACTGTTTTTAAGAATGTCGACCTGCTCAGTGATATGGCTCAGGAACGTGATGAACTCATACTGAAGCACTTGAAAGATATTAAAGTGAAGTTCTCAGATGCTGGCCAGCCTATGAGTTTTGTCTTAAGAGTTTCACTTTGAACCCAATGAATATTTCACAGATGAAGTGTTGAGAAAGACATGCAGAATGAGGTCAGAACCAGATGATGCTGACCCCTTTTCTTTTGATGGACCAGAAATTATGAGTTGTACAGGGTGCCAGATAGATTGAAAAAAAAGAAAGAATGTCACTTTGAAAACCATTAAGAAGAAGCAAAAACACAAGGGACGTTGGGCAGTTCGTACTGTGACCAAAACAGTTTCCAATGACTCTTTCTTTAATTTTTATTCCTCTCCTGAAGTTCCTTAGAGTGGAGATCTGGATGCTGCTGCTGAAGATATCCTTGCAGCAGACTTTGAAATTGGTCACTTTTTACATGAGTGTATAATTCCAAGATCGGTGTCATACTTCACTGGGGAAGCTATTGAAGATGATGGTGATGATTATGATGAGGAAGGGGAAGAAGGAGATGTGGAAAATGATCCAGACTATGACCCAAAGAAGGATCACAACCCCACAGAGTGCAAGCAGCAGTGAAGCAGGATGAGTGGCCTTGAGGACAACCTGTACTGGTCTACCTTCTGCTTCCCTGGAAAGGATGAATTTACATCATTTGACAAGCCTAGTCAAGTTTTTTGCTGTTTGCCTGTTTGTGTTTTTGCAGTCTAAAATAAAAATGTCAAATATAATGTCTTACTTTTGTACTAAAGCAGATGGAAGCAGAGGCCTAGCTTGAATTGTTGTACCCAGTTGACCATATTGAAGAAAAAGTACCAACTTAGTAAGAGGTACTGCAGCTACTAATAAACTAAAAAAGAATGACAGAATCTTAAATGATTTGTTTTAAAAAGAAATACTTAACGTTAAATTGCATCTCCTTTGGTAAGAACTTGAGTGAATGAAGGTCCCAAGCCTCTATGATTAATTCCCACTTTTTCTGCTTAAAGTATGAGTACGTCATTTACCCATGCTTCTGTTTATTGTGTATTAAAATGGGTAGATCTTTTTACTTAACTACCTCACAGATGTGTCAAGGCAGATTAAGTTAAAGTTTATGAAATGTTTCTCAATCTCATTAAAAGCTCAAGAATTGGGTTAGTCTGTACCACAAATATGATTATCAGCATTACCAGAGTTTGATAATGAAACAGGAAAACACAGGTTGAGTACCTCCCTCTGTTCCGGATCTGATCAGCGACACTCGAAGTTCTTTGTGCGGCTCCTGTTTTATAATAGAAGTGGATGGATGAGCAACTATTTCAAAACATCTAAGGATTATTTTCAGGTATTTTAGTTAGGACCATCTTGCAGTAAATACAACAGAGATCAGGGTACTAAAGTAGAAATAAGACCCATTTTTAGGGGAGAAAAATGCCATTAAGTTTGAGACTGTAGAGCCACATTTAAAATACCTCAGGCTAATTACTGTTAATTTTTTTGTGGTGAACTTAAAAGGTTTGACAGTGAGAGTGGACTAATTGGATTCTAACAGAGGATGACCCAGAGTTCCTGCTCTTAATAAAATTACATTGAGTTCATTTTCGGAGGTGGCAGAGCTTCCATTTAAAAAAGTGAGCATTAAGGTCTTGGACGTGAACACATTTTGTTATTTGTAGAGTACTATCCATTTCTCTCCTGAGATTTTAATTCAAACTACTGGAAATCCTTAACCAATTGCAATAGTTTATAGGAAAACAATGCCATGAAACCACCTCATATTTTTCCTCTTTATTTTCAAAATGATTTTGGTGGCTTTGGTTAGACATTCTGTGCCAATTTTGGTTTTTGCTTTTCATGTGAACACAGCTTTTTCTGAACTTAAAAAAATGTTAACCTAAAGATAGAATCCTAATTTTCATGAACTTAAGTAGTAAAAGCACTAATACTTTTTTTCCCATTACTTTAGGAAATGGTTATTGCCAAAGTGGAAGGGGTAGATAGTTCATCTTGTTATATAAGGGGAATTTGGTTTGCAGAGGAATTGTTTCTTAATAAAGTTGGAGTTTTGAGGGATATCAGTGTTTATTTATGCCATCTCTCCAGTTCTAAAATAGTTCTGTTCCATTCTAGAAATTTTAAATATGTAATCTGAAATCCTTAATAAAATTTGCATTTAATTTTATAAAATGTAAAAGAAAAGAAAAGAAATTGTGCCATTCGCAACAACATGGATGGATCTAGATGGTACTATGCTCAGTGAAATAAGCCAGGCAGAGAAAGACAAATACCATATGATTTCACTTATTCTTGAAATATAAAAACAAAGCAAAACAAAATGAACAAAACAGCCATAGTCTCATAGACACTGAAAGTGACTGGTGATTACCATGGGGGAGGGGTTGGAATGGGTGGGTGGGGAAGATGGAGGGGATGGATAAAGGGGCACAAAAATTCTCATTCATACTGTAGGTTGGTCATGGGGATAGTAGTCAGCATGGAGAATATAGCCAATGATTCTGTAACATCTTATGTTGACAGATAGTAACTGCACTAGTAGGAGTGAGGATTTAATAATATGGGTAACTGCTGAATCACTGTGTTATACATTTGAAACCAATATAAGATTGTATTTATCAACAATGCTTTAATTAAAAAAATTAACAGACCAAAGACCTGAATGTGAGAGCTAAAACTATAAACCTCTTAGAAGAAAACAAAGGAGTAAATCTTTATTAAATTAGATTTGGCAAAGGATCAAAAGCACAAGCAATAAAAGAAAAAAAATAGATAAATTGGACTTCATCAAAATATAAAACATTTGTACTTCAAAGGACACTATAAGAAAGTAAAAAGACAAGCCAAAAAATGGGAGAAATTTTTTGCAACTCATACCTAATAAGAGATGTGTATCTAGGATGTATCTAGAATATATGAAGAGTTCTTGCAAGTAAATAATAAGACAAGTAACCCAACTGAAAATTGAACAAGGGATCTGAATAGATGTTTCTGTACGGAAGATACACAAATGGCCAATAAGTACATGAAAAGTTGCTCAACATCACCAGCCATGGAGAGTTACTAATCAAAAGGCATAAAATTTCAGTTAAACAAGATGAATGAGCTCTAGATATCTGCTGTCTGAAATTTGAAATTGTCTCTATAGTCAATGATAATACATTGGACATCAAAATTGTTAAGAGGGTAGGTTTTATGTTAAGTGCTCTCTCCATGATAAAATTTTAAAAAAGGAAGGATGGAAAGGAGAAAAGAGGATGGTTGAAGCAGCCTGTGGCAACAAACAAGGCAGAGTTGATACTGAGGATTTTTTTTCTTCTGAGGGCCAGATAGGGCCTGCCTCAGAGTCACACAGAAGAGGATCCAGCTCAAGAATGCTTCCTGCTAGAATGAAGTCACTTTAACAGAGCGGCTGTAGGTAGACTTGGATTCAGCATTGTAAAGATCAGCCAGAAGAAGGACATGGACTCTGAGGGGCCTGCAGTTAGATAACCCTTGTGAGGGAATTTCTGAGGACCCCATGAAAAGCACATCGTGAAAGAGAGAGCCCTGAACAGCATCCAAGCTTAAGGAGAAAAGAAATGCCGACAGATTTGTTTTGAAAAATGGTTTAATGGTTTTATGGTAATATATAGAGAAAGCTAACATCTTGTTTTGTAAAAGATTAGTTGTGATGGGAGGAGCTAAGCTGCTCTGTGCAAAAGTGTCAAGAATTGTCTACATAATGGGTAGAGTTGTACCTTGGCAGAGAACTGTAAGGAGGCGGTCCGAAGAGTGAGGATGAGGGAAAAACTAGAATGGGGCTCCCGACAGCTAGAAAATGTGGGGAGGTTGGTATATATTTGTACCAACCCTAAGGTATATATCTCATTAACATATAAATCACATTCGTGTGCCTTATACTTTTTTAAAATTGAAGTGTAGTTGATATATAATCTTATATTAGTTTCAAGTGTATGACACAGTGGTTCAACAGTTACTCATATTATTAAATCCTCCCCACCACTAGTATAGTTACTATCTGTCAACATAAGATGTTACAGAATCATTGACTATATTCTCCAGGCTGTACTACTGTCCCTGTGACCAACCTGCATTATGACTGAGAATTTTTGTGCCCCTTTATCCCACTCAACCTGCCCCACCCACCCCAACCCCTCCCCTGTGGTAACCACCGGTCACTTCTCAGTGTCTATGAGTCTACTACTGTTTTGTTCATTTGTTTTGTTTTTATATTTATATTCCACATAAAGTGAAATCATATGGTATTTGTCTTTCTCCAGCTGGCTTATTGCACTGAATATAATACCATCTAGATCCATCCATGTTGTTGCAAATGGCAGGATTTCTTTTCCTTTTATGGCTGAATAATATTCAATTTTGTATATATACCAATTCTTCTTTATTCATTTATCTATTGGTGGACACTCAGGTTGCTTCCATATCTTGGCTATGGTAAGTAATGTGGTGATAAACATAGCGGTGTATATATCTTTCCAAATCAGGGATTTTGTTTTTCTTGGGTAAATTCCTAGGAGTGGGATTACCGGGTTGAATGGTATTCCTATTTTTAGTTTTTTGAGGAACCTCCATACTGCCCTCCACAGTGGCAGCACCAATTTACATTCCCACCAAGAGTGTAGGAGGGTTTCCATTTCTCTGCATCCTCGCCAACACTTGTTATTTCTAGTCTTTTGGATAGTGGCCATTCTAACTGGTGTCAGGTGATATCTCATTGTGGTTTTGATTTGCATTTCCCTGATGATTAGTGATGTGGAGCATCTTTTCATGTGCCTGTTGGCCACTTGTATTTCTTCTTTGGAGAAATATCTGGTCAGGTCCTCTACCCATTTTTTGATTGGGTTATTTGTTTATTGGGTGTTGAGGTGTATGAGTTCTTTATATATTTTGGATGTTAACCCCTCACTTCTTCATTTTGGATTTTGTTTACCTTGCCCAAGGAGATGTATCCAGGGAAAAAATTGCTCAAACGTATATGTTCAAGAGATTGCTGCCTGTTTTTTTTCTTTTTTTCTTTTGGTATCATTAATGTACAATTACATGAGCAATATTATGGTTACTAGACTCACTGTATTATCAAGTACCTACCACATACTCCACTACAGTCACTGTCCATCAGCATAGTAAGATGCTATACAATTACTACTTGTCTTCTCTGCGTTATACTGCCTACCCCGTAACCCCCACCCGACTACATTATGTATGCTAATTGTAATACCCGTTTTTCTCCCTTATCTGTCCCTTCTCACGCATCTTCCCCAGTCCCTTTCCCTTTGGTAACTGTTAGTCCATTCTAGGTTTCTGTGAGTCTGCTGCTGTTTTGCTCCTTCAGATTGTTCTTTGTTTTTATACTCCACAGATGAGTGAAACCATTTGATACTTGACTTTCTCAGCTTGGCTTATTTCACTGAGCATAATACCCTCTAGCTCCATCCATGTTGTTGCAAATGGTAGGATTTGTTATCTTCTTATGGCTGAATAATATTCCATTGTGTATATATACCACATCTTTATCCATTCATCTACTGATGGACACTTAAGTTGCTTCCATTTCTTGGCTATTGTAGATAGTGCTGCAATATGTCTTTTTCAAACTGGGTGTATATGTCTTTTTCTAACTGGGCTGCTGCATTCTTAGGGTAAATTCCTAGGAGTGGAATTCCTGGGTCAAATGGTATTTCTATTTTTAGCTTTGTGAAGAACCTCCTTACTGCTTTCCACAATGGTTGAACTAATTTACATTCCAACCAGCAGTGTAGGAGGGTTCCCCTTTCTCCACATCCTCGCCAACATTTATTGTTGTTTGTCTTTTCGATGTTGGCCATCCTAATTGGTGTGAGGTGATATGTCACTGTGGTTTTAATTTGCATTTCTCTGATGATTAGCGATGTGGAGCATCTTTTCATGTGCCTGTTGGCCATCTGAATTTCTTCTTTGGAGAAGTGTCTGTTCAGCTCCGCTGCCCATTTTTATTTTATTTTTAAAATTTTGCTATTATTAATATACAATTACATGAGCAACATTATGGTTACTAGACTCCCCCTATTATCAAGTCCCCACCACATACTCCATTGCAGTCACTGTCCATCAGCGTAGTAGGATGTTATAGAATCACTGCTTGTCTTCTCTGTGTTATACTGCCTTCCCCGTATCCCCCCCACCACACCCCCAACCCCACTATATATGCTAATTGTAATAGTCCTTTTTCCCCCTTATCCCTCACTTACCACCCCACTTCCCCAGTCCCTTTCCCTTTGGTAACTTAGTCCATTCTTGGGTTCTGTGAGTCTGCTGCTGTTTTGTTCCTTCAGTTTTTTCTTTGTTCTTATACTCCGCAGATGAGTGAAATCATTTCGTACTTGTCCTTCTCTGCCTGGCTTATTTCACTGAGCATAATACGCTCTAGCTCCATCCATGTTGTTGCAAATGGAAGGATTTGTTTTCTTCTTATGGCTGAATAATATTCCATTGAGTATATGTACCACATCTTCTTTATCCATTCATCTACTGATGGACACTTAGGTTGCTTCCATTTCTTGGCTATTGTAAATAGTGCTGCGAAAAACATAGGGGGGCATATATCTTTTTCAAACTGGGCTGCTGCATTCTTAGGGTAAGTTCCTGGGAGTGGAATTCCTGGGTCTAATGGTATTTCTATTTTGAGTTTTTTGAGGAATCTCCATACTGCTTTCCACAATGGTTGTACTAATTTACATTCCCACCAGCAGTGCAGGAGGGTTCCCCTTTCTCCACATCCTCGCCAACATTTGTTGTTGTTTGTCTTTTGGATGGCAGCCATCCTAACTGGTGTGAGGTGATAACTCATTGTGGTTTTAATTTGCATTTCTCTGATGACTAGTGATGTAGAGCATCTTTTCATGTGCCTGTTGGTCATCTGAATTTCTTCTTTGGAGAAGTGTCTGTTCAGCTCCTCTGCCCATTTTTAATTGGATTATTTGCTTTTTGTTTGGTGAGGTGCGTGAGCTCTTTATATAATTTGGATGTAAACCCCTTATCGGATATGTCATTTGTGAATATATTCTCCCATACTGTAGGATGTCTTTTTGTTCTACTGATGGTGTCCTTTGCTCTACAGAAGCTTTTTAGGTTGATATAGTTCCACTTGTTCATTTTTGCTTTTGTTTCCCTTGCCTGGGGAGATATGTTCATGAAGAAGTTACTCATGTTTACATCCAAGAGATTTTTGCCTGTATTTTTTTCTAAGAGTTTTATGGTTTCATGACTTACATTCAGGCCTTTGATCCATTTTGAGTTTACTTTTGTGTATGGGGTTAGAAAATAATCCAGTTTCTTTCTCTTTCATGTAACTGTCCAGTTTTGCCAACACCAGCTGTTGAAGAGGCTATTATTTCCCCATTGTATATCCATGGCTCCTTTATTGTATATTAATTGACCATATTTCTTTGGGTTTATATCTGGCCTCTCTAGTCTGTTCCATTGGTCTATGGTCTGTTCTTGTGCCAGTACCAATAGTCTTGATTAATGTGGCTTTGTAGTAGAGCTTGAAGTCAGGGAGAGTATTCCTCCCACTTTATTCTTCCTTCTCAGGATTGCTTTGGCTATTCGGGGCCTTTTGTGGTTCCATATGAATTTTAGAACAATTTGCTCTAATTCATTGAACAATGCTGTTGGTATTTTGATAGGGATTGCATTAAAATTCAGATTCCTTTAGGTTGGATGGCCATTTTGACAATATTAATTCTTCCTATACATGAGCACGGGATGTGTTTCCATTTATTGGTATCTTCTTTAATTTCTCTCAGTAGTGTCTTGTAGTTTTCAGAGTACAGGTCTTTCACTTCCTTGGTTAGGTTTATTCCTAGGTATTTTATTCTTTTTGATGCAATTGTGAATGGAATTGTTTTCCTGATTTCTCTTTCTGCTAGGTCATGTTAGTGTACAGGAATGCAATAGATTTCTGTTTATTAATTTTGTATCCTGCAACTTTGTTGAATTCAGATATTAGATCTAGTAGTTTTGGAGTGGATTCTTTAGGGTTTTTTATGTACACTATCATGTCATCTGCAAACAGGGACAGTTTAACTTCTTCCTTACCTATCTGGATGCCTTTTATTTCTTTGTGTTGTCTGATTGTCATGGCTAGGACTGCCAGAACTATGTTGAATAAAAGTGGGGAGAGTGGGCATCCTTGTCTTGTTCCTGATCTTAAAGGAAAAGCTTTAAGCTTCTTGCTGTTAAGTATAATGTTGGCTGCGGGTTTGTCATATATGGCCTTTATTTTGTTGAGGTACTTGCCTTTTGTACCCATTTTGTTGAGAGTTCTTACTGTGAAGCGATGCTGAACTTTGCTGAATGTTTTTTTGCATCTATGGACATGATCATGTGGTTTTCGTCCTTCTTTTTCTTGATGTCGTGGATAATGTTAATGGATTTTCGAATGTTGTACCTGCGATGATTCCCACTTGGTCATGATGGATGATCCTTTTGATGTATTTTTGAATTCGGTTTGCTAATATTTTGTTGAGTATTTTTTCATCTGTGTTCATCAGGGATATTGGTCTGTAATTTTCTTTTTTTGTTGTGTTTTTGCTTGGTTTTGGTATTAGAGTGATGTTGGCCTCGTAGAATGAGTTTGGGAGTATTCCCTCCTCTTGTACTTTTTGGAAAACTTTAAGGAGGATGGGTATTAGGTCTTCTCTAAATAGCTGATAAAATTCAGCAGTGAAACCATGTGATCCACGGGTTTTGTTCTTAGGTAGTGTTTTGTTTACCAGTTCAATTTCCTTGCTGGTAATTGGTATATTCAGATTTTCTGTTTCTTCCTGGGTCAGTCTTGGAAGGTTGTATTTTTCTAGAAAGTTGTCCATTTCTTCTAGGTTATCCAGTTTGTTAGCATATAAATTTTCATAGTATTCCCTCATAATTCTTTGTATTTCTGTGGTGTCCATAGTGATTTTTTCCTTTCTCATTTCTGATTCTATTTATGTGTGTAGATTCTTTTTTTCTTGATAAGTGTGAATAGGGGTTTATTTAATTTGTTTATTTTTCAAAGATCCAAATCCTGGTGTCATTGATTCTTTCTATTGTTTTATTCTTCTTGATTTTATGTATTTCTGCTCTGATCTTTATTATGTCCCTCCTTCTAGTTACTTTGGGCCTCAGTTGTTTTTATTTTTCTAGTTTTGTTAATTGTGAGTTTAGACTGTTCATTTGGGATTGTTTCTCTTTACTGAGGTAGGCATGTATTGCAATACATTTCCCTCTTAGCATGGCCTTCGCTGCATCTCACAGATTTTGTGGTGTTGAATTATAGTTGTCATTTGTCTCCATATATTGCTTGATCTCTGTTTTTATTTGGTCATTGATCCATTGATTATTTAGGAGTATTTTATGAAGCTTCCATGTGTTTGTGCGATTTTTCATTTTCCTGGGGTAATTTATTTCTGGCTTCGTAGCTTTGTGGTCTGAGAAGCTGGTTGGTATAATTTCAATCTTTTTGAATTTACTGAGGTTCTTTTTGTGGCCTAGTATATGATTTATTCTTGAAAATGTTCCATGTGCACTTAAGAATGTGTATCCTGTTGCTTTTGGATGGAGTGTTCTGTAGATGTCCGTTAGGTCCATTTGTTCTAATATGTTGTTGAGTGCCTCTGTCTCTTTACTTATTTTCTGTCTGGTTGATCTCTCCTTTGGAGTGAGTGGTGTGTTGAAGTCTCCTCAAATGAATTCATTGCATTCTATTTCCCCCTTTAATTCTGTTAGTATTTGTTTCACATATGTAGGTGATCCTGTAGTGGATGTATAGATATTTACAATAGTTATATCCTCTTTTTGGATTCACCCTCTCTCGTTATGTAATGTCCTTCTTTGTCTCTTGTGACTTTCTTTGTTTTGAAGTCTATTTTGTCTGATACAAGTACTGCAACTCCTGCTTTTTTCTCACTATTAGTTGCATGAAATATCTTTTTCCATCCCTTTACTTTCAGGCTGTGTATGTCTTTGGGTTTGAAGTGAGTCTCTTATAGCTAGCATATAGATAGGTCTTGTTTTTTATCCATTCAGTGACTCTATGTCTTTTGATTGGTACATTTAGATCATTTACATTTAGGGTGATTATCGATAGGTATGTACTTATTGTCACTGAAGGCTTTAGATTCGTGGTTACCAAAGGTTCAAGGGTAAGTCCCTTACTATATAACAGTCAAATTTAACTCACTACCTATGCTTTTACGAACACAACCTAAAGGTTCTTTTTTCCCCTCCTTTTTCTTTTTCTTCCTCCTCTATTCTTTGTGTTAATAATCATTTCTGTACTCTGTCTCTCCCTTGGGTGACATCTATTTAGCCTTAGGAATCCTTCCATCTATAGGAGTCTCTCCAAACTTCACTGTACAGGCCATTTGTGGGAGGTAAATTCTCTCAGGTTTTGCTTATCTGAAAATTGTTTAATCCCTCCTTCAAATTTAAATGATAACCTTCCCGGGTAGAGTATTCTTGGTTCAAGGCCCTTCTGCTTCATTGTGTTAAACATATCATGCCACTCCCTTCTGGCCTGTAAGGTTTGTGTTGAGAAATCTGATGATAGCCTGATGGGTTTTCCTTTATATGTGACCTTTTTTCTCTGTCTAGCTGTCTTTAAAAGTCTGTCTTTATTCTTGATCTTTGGCATTTTAATTATTATGTGCTTTGATGTCTTCCTTGGGTCCCTTGTATTGGAGAAGTTTTCAGCAATTACCTCCTCAGTGACACTTTCTATTCCTTTTTCTCTTCTTCTTCTGGTACCCCTATTATGTGAATATTGTTCCGTTTGGATTGGTCACACAGTTCTCTCAATATACTTTCATTATTAGAGATTCTTTTTTTCTCTCTGTGCCTCAGCCTCTTTGTGTTTGTCTTCTCTAATTTCTATTCCATTTACCATCTCTTCTCCTTCATCTAATCTTCTTTAAAATTCCTCCATTGTGTGTTTTATGTCTGATATTGTATCCCATAATGATTGAATCTCCATCTGGAATTCTTCCCTGAGTTCTTGACTATTTTTCTGTACCTCCATGAGCATGTTTATGATTTTTATTTTGAAATCTCTTTCAGGAAGATTGATGAGATCAGTTTCATTTCATTCACTTTCTGGTGTTTTTGGGATTTTGGTTTGAACCAGGTTCCTTTGATGTTTCATATTTGTATTGGTGCCCCCTAGTGCCCAGAGACTCTACTCTCTGGAACTGCTCAGCCCCTGGAGCGATGTCAGGGGTCACAGGCGAGTGGCACTGGTGCCTGTGGGGAGGCAAGAGCAGTTTCTTGCTTCCCAGCTGCTATGCCTGTCTGCACTGCCAGAACCACTGGCACAGCACACAGGTGTAAGCCTCTTTGTTTTGCGTTTCTACCCGCCATAGGCGGGTTTCCCTCTGACTGGCCTGACGCCAGTGCAGGGGCTGCTGGTTTGCAAGCCAATGGGGGGGGGGGCTGCATATCATGGTGGGGGGCCTTGGATCTGTGTAGCCAGCCAGGGGGATGGAGCACCTTAAGCTCCTGAAAGTTCCCAAGCTGCTGGGCAGAGTGCACCCGAATAATTCTGTCCACCTGTCCTTTCCCCTTAGCAGTAAACTCTGTGCAATCCTTGCCCCTTAACAGCCTTCTCACTGTTAGCAAGTATCTTAGACTGCCTGCCATTCTTTTGTCCTAGAGGAGCCAGATGTGGGTCCCTGTTTTCCACAAGTGGCTAGACTCTCAGTCTCTCCAGGTATTCTGTGTGTCTTAGCATTCCAACCCCACTTATCTCCAGAGCACCATTCAGTGTAGGTTCGTCTCCCAGAGAAGATATCCAGGGCTGGGTTTCCAGCAGTTCTAGGCCTCCACTCCCTCCTCACTCCATTTCTCTTGCCTCCGCTGGTGAGCTGGGTTGGGGGAAGGACTTGGATCCTGCCGAATCATGGCTTTTTTACGTTACCCTGTTCTGTGATGTCTGTTCTTTACTCCAGGTGTATGCAGTCTGGTGCAGCCTTCTTTCCTGTTGCTCTCTTAGGATTAGTTGTATTAATTATATTTTCATATTATATGTGGTTTTGGGAGGAGGCCTCTGTCTCATCTCTTGGTCCACCATCTTTAGTCTACCTTATCCTTTTTACAATGCTCTTTCAGAGCAGAGGCATATGTATTTTTGTGTTCCATATTTCAGTGGCTTCTCACTCCCTACATCTGTGAATATCCTTTTGGTCCTACTTCCTAAATATCTCTCAAATCAATTTCTTTTCTTTACCCTTATGGCCACCACTGTACCCTGGACCATCAAATGCCAGACTTCTGCAAAGACTCTCTGATTTCCTGAAAACACTCATATTGCCCTCCAAACCACAAAACAATCCTTAATGAATGTAAATTGTTTCATCCTCTGATTAAAATCCATCATAAGCTTCCCATTGTCTTCAAACTTCTTAATGGGATTCCAAAGCTCTCCACTATTTGGTCTAACCTTGTTTCTTGCCACTCTCTACTTTGTACTTTTTGACCCAGGAATGCTGGACTTCAAAGTTCCATGAGCTTTGCATGATCCTCCTTTGCCTGCAAGCCTTTTCCATTAGCATTCACTTTGCATTATTCCCCTACTTCTATATTCAACTTTTAGGCCTTTGATTAAATGTTAATTTTCCAGGAAGATATTCTAGTAACATTCACTATAGTTTATTAAAATTACTTTAGTGTCTTTCTTTCACTGATAAAACAGTAATCCTACATGATGGTATAGACCGTATCTAAGTTGTTTGTTTTTTATCCTAAAAGTCTGGGATATATTAGATGTTCAATAAATATGTACTCAATGAACGAATGTATCACTACTCTTTGCTAAAGTGAAATGTAGAAATGTTTGCTGAGTGAATGAATGACTTTGAGAATGTGACACTGAATTAATACAGAAAAGACTCCTGGTGATCTTAAAGAAAATGTCAGTGGAGTGGTAAAGAAGGAATCCAGTAGATTAGGCAGGAGAGCGTAGTGAGGAAATTAAGACAGTTAAGATTTTAAATCATTTATAAGTAGTTCAATTAGGAAAGGAAAAAGAGAAGTAGAAGAGTAGGTAAAAGCTTGTTGAAAAATCAATAGAGGAATTCCTTTTCAAAGGCAGAATAGGGAGGTATCAGGTGGCAAGTGGCAGAGAAGTCCACTTAAGTGAGATTAAAGAATAAATGGGATTGATTGACTTATGAGGCTGAAGTTCAGAGTAAGGCTAAGTTTAGGTATGGTTGGATCCAGAGTTTCAAGGTATTTTCAGGGTTCTGCTTTTATAGATCTTTGATTTTTATCAACCCTACCTTTCTTCTGTTGATTTTATAGCCAGGCTGGCTTCCCTATAGTAGTAAGAATGACACCAGCAAATCCAGACTGTACATAGTCCCCCTTTATATTATCTCCTCTTCCACAAATCCAGAGGAAGGAAAAACACTTACATCATTCAGAATTCTTGTTTGCAAGCCAAAGAAACCTCCCTTACTTACACAGCAAAGGAATTTATGGTAGAGAGACCAGGAAGCTTCCAGAATCAAGTAGAAAGAGAACAGGTCTTATAAAACAGGCAGAAATAAAGGGAGGTCAGGCATTAGGAACTAAAGCCAAGATCAGCACAGGAAATGTCTGGTTAGGGCATGCCTTGGACACTACCACCCGCAGACATTGCTGCTGCAGAACACTGCTGCTACTGTCATTGGATACTGCTGCCTCTGCCATGCTTGAATTATAAATTATGTCATCTTTCTGTCACTCAATATTCCAGTCCCTGACTAGAGCCTCTGACTGGTCAAGGCCATCATGTCACCAGCACCTAAGCCACCATGAGGTGGAAGAGGGAATATTTAGGTTTCTAGGCTTCTGTAATGGGAATGGGGTTATGTTTTTCACAGACTCATATAAAGAAAGACAAATTGGGAGAGTTTTTGGATATTGGGCAGACAAAAAAATGACAAGCATGTATTTTTTGGTATTGGCCCCAATCCAGCTTTATGCTGTTTACAACAGACTTACTTACTTAAAATTTAAAGGCATGGAACGAATGAAGGTAAAAGGTATGCAAAAAGGTATATTAGGTAAATATTAACCAAAAGAAAACTGAGGCACTATATTAATATTAGAAAAATAAACCTTAAGACAAAAAACATTATTAAGATTAGAGAGGATGAATAGATTATGATGAAGTATAAAATTCAGTTGGAAGATGTAACAGTTCTAAATTGTGTACACTTAATAAATAGCCTCAAGGTAAATAAGAAAACAAGAGACTATAGGGAGAAATTGATTTAAAAATTACTGATAGGTCAACTAGGCAAAAATCAGTGAAGATATAGAGTATTTGAACAATACAATTAACAATTTTGATTTAACCATGTATCCAACACTTAGAAAATCTATACTTCTCCATGTATCCCACTTGAGTTGGGTTTTTGTTTTTGTCATGTGAAACTAAAAGTATCCTAATTCCATGTATTAAATCCTCTTTTGCTTAAAATAGCTAGAAGAGTTTCTGCTCTCTGCAGATAAACCTTGATGGATACAAATACCAAGTTGAGTGTATCCTAGAAGTTTAAGTCTAGTTTACATTATGAAATCTGTAAATTATATATATATATATAGAAAAACCATATGAATACCTCAGTGGTTGCAGAAAAGGCATTTGGTAAAATTTAATTCTAATATAAAACCATATTAATATTCCTAGTAAAGAGATAGAAAGGAACACCTTCAATCTGATAAAGGGTATCAGCCAAAAATGTATACAGATATCCTGCTTAATGCTCAAAAGTTGAAATATTTTCCTTTTAAATCAGGAACATGACAAAGATGTTTACTATCTTCATTTTTATTCAACATGATTCTTGCCAGTACAGTAAAATAAGATGAAGGGGAAAATAGATAAAAGGATTTAACAAGAAGAAACAAAAATTTCTTTTTAGAAGAAAAACAACAAAAAAAGAAACAATAATTGTTCATTATTCTAAGATGTCATTGCCTACAAAATAGTTTACAGAAAATATGAGAAATAAGTGGAATTTAGTATCTGGATAAGATACACAAAGTTGCAATTCTAAATGGTCATAACAAACAAAAAGATTATTTATACTAGCCATAAGGTATTTTAAAATAAATTTAACGAAAGTTGAGGAGGACCTGTATGGAAGAAATGATCAAACTTTACTGAAAGTCATTAAAGAACACTTAGGTTAATGGAGGGATATACCATGTTCATGGATTCACCATGGTAAAGTTGTTAATTCTCCCTAAATTGATCTTTAGGTGCACTGTAATTCCATCAAAATGCAATCACGGTTTTATGAGAAAACTGACAAACCATTTAAAAAAAAATTGTATATGGGAGCTCACAGTTATAAGAATAACGAAGGAAGTCTGAAGAAAAAGAATAGGGTGGGGAGATTTCCCATACCATTTATTAAGGTTTATTATAGAGCTATGGCATTTTGGACAGTGCAGGCATAGATAATAGAACATTTGAGCAGACTACAGGGCCCAGAAACACATTATACATTTAGGGAAACTTGAATCATAACAGAATGGGCATTGTTGATCACTGGAAAAAGAATGGATTCTTTAATAAATGATTCTGGAAAATAAGATGTCCACTTAAAAAACTGTCTATAGTTACATGTCAAAAGTAAACTTAAAAACCTTTACAAGAAAATACAGAATATCTTATGACCTCAGGATAGGAAAACATTTCTTATAAAGGACTGTGGAGAGCGGTTGAGACAGAAGGAGCAAGAGTACAGGACAGGACTGATTGTGTTTTTGTGCCTGGTCTCCATCTAAGGCCTGAGCGGGGCCTGACTCTGAAAGAAACCTTGAAAAGTTTCCTAAATTGCAGGAACAAGTATCTCAGGAATGTAGGGAGGTCTTATCTCAAGGCCAGCCACCTGGACCAGATGCCCCCAGGCGTATGTGACTTAAGTATTGGATTAATGTCCAATTGGATTGATCTGTGGGCAATACTTAAGTGATTGGATTGAGGTCCTTGAGAAGGGTGTGTGAATCTAATCTGTAGGCAATTCATGTGTATATAAGCCATGCCAGAATAAAGCTTCTTTGCATTCTGCACCAGACAGTTTGCCTTCCTGTCATCTTGTATATACAGCCGACGCCCCCACTCAGGAACTGCCCGACCCCTGCTGGCAGGCCCTGGCAAAGGACACAAATAATATAACATATATTAAAAAATTGATAAATTTAACTTTACAGTTAAGAACTGATCACCACAGACACTGTAATGTTTCATAACTTAAATATGTTACACATCTTCTTTTGATTTATCAAATATTACAAAATTTAAAAGAGAACTAGGTTTGAGAGAGGTAGGGAAAAGAACAGTTTTCTTGTGCTGCAAATGTTATCAGGAATCAAAAAGTTCTTTGGGATCCAGCACTCATTGGCCCAAGATTACCATGTGTTTGTAGGCGGCTTCTCTGAAGAGCTAAAGAAGGGACAGCTTAGGAAGTGCTCATTGGAGACTCCTCCTGGCCACACAATTCATGGTTTTGGATGGGCAAAAAGCATTCCTTTCAGATAAGTTAGTCCTCAATGAGAACAATTCAATAACAAGCATGAAATGTAACATGGTGGTGGTGAACATGGATTCTGTTGCCAGTGTCTCTGGATTTGTAATCCTGGCTCTAATAAAGCTTGGTGATCCTAAGCAAATTACTTAACTTTTCAGAGCCTTGGCTTCCTCATCTGTAAAGTGAAGCTATTAAAACAATCCTATGAGATAGATGTTGAGATTAAGTAAATGATTGCGTGTAGTATACATGGAACATGCTTGGCACATAGCAACTGCCATATAAGTATTTGCTTTATTACCCTCAGGTTTACTCTGTTACTTGTTTCTTGCACCTTTTTTCTTGATATAGAGCATCTGAAAGTCAATGCTGTTTGAATTTTTCATTCAGGTGGAGTTCTGGAGCATACTCTTTATGTGTCACAGTTGTGCATATTAAAAGTGTTTAACATCAACAGAGAAGGGAGGCAAAGAAGGCCTGGAGCCCCTAGTTAAGGTACTGACAACTACTGAGTTTTAGTTCATTTGGTGCAAGGATAGTAATAGGTATTTAATGTATGATATAACTTGAAAAAAGGGCTCCAATTTGAGTTTTGGCTGTGTGTGTCACGGAATTTAAATGCTAAAACAAGTCTTTATGATTGCTAGAAATGAGCCTTCGAGCCATCTGGTTTACTTCTAACTAGAGCTTTTCCTGGGAGAGTTAATAAATGGTCCTTTATAGCTGCTCTTGTCACTTTACCTACAGATTTGCATGGTTTTGGAAATAGAAATTACAAACAGGTCTTCCTCTGTTACTATTTGAACTCTATCAACTTTAAGTTTAATTTCAATGCACCATTTAATAACTCCAGAACAAAAACTAGGTCCTATGGGCCTAAAAAGATATATAATAAAATAAGGCCTCATATCTGTCTTTAGAAATCTTGTAGTCTGGTATGGGAGATAATACATATCCATATAATTATGACAGGTATAAAACGATAAGTGCCAAAACAGAAAGCAGTTGACCTCTCTGAAATGATCTGTCCCACACTTTCCCTCCTGTCCAAATGGCTGTTGTGGGAGCTACCATGTCCTGACATGGCCCTATCATGCTGGCTGCCACAGTTCAGTGGTCTGGGGTAAGCATCTAAGCTGGGCTGAAGCTCCTCTCTTGAATCTTGGTAACTGGAATGGAAAGTCAACCTGGTATTCAATACAAATTTGCTCATAGTTGAGTTGTAATGAAAAAAGAAATTTCATTGCACTTTTAATACCGTTCCTCTGTCTTTATCTAGTTGTATATACCTCAGATGCCACTTTTTGGATATATCTCTTTTATATTTCATTACATGCATAGGCACATATCTTTTTTCCATAATATTTTACCCTGGCACCAACATACCTCACTAGACTGCTTACAGTCTATTTTATTAATTTTCCAACTGCTGTCAATTATTGCATTTCAGGAGACTTGCATCTTTCTTTAATTTCCTTTCATTTATTCTCTGTATCACAGATTTCTAGGTATGATTTTATGCTATGTAAATTGTCTCAATTTTAATAAAGTTAAAGAGATAAATAAACAAAAATATGGACTTCATGAATGAAAACAAATAATTCCAAAGCAATCTGTTGGTAAAAGTGTGAAAGGAGCTCAAAGGGAAGAATAAAGGAAGGTTTTACTGAAGAGTCAAAAACATTAATTAAATTTATGCCTGAAAAATGAGTAGGATTTAATAGGAAGATGAAGGTGGGAAAGGAGAGAAGAGGAGAGGAGAAGCTATTCCAAGTACAAACATGAAAATAAGGACAGCATAGTATGTTTGAGAAACAGTAAGTATTTGAGATATACTCTCCTACTGAAGAATAGGCAGGAGCAGTAGTGTTGGCCCATTCACCAGACCCTGGACTCAACAAGTGGGGAGCCATTGGAAAGCCTTTAAACATGGACATTACACCATTAGATATATTTTTTAGAAAGATCAGACTGGCAGGAATGTGAAAGGTACATGAGATAACAATTCACCTGATACTGTCCAATTAATATGAGCTTCTAGAGGGTCAAAAATCTATTTTTTTTTGATATTTTTAAAACTTCTCACAGCATAGATTAGCATAGTGCCTGCACCTGGTAGGAAATGTTTGTTGATGTGGAGACTTCAGTGTCAGAAGGAACACACTGCTTCTGTTGGATATAGAAAACGGACAGTATGACCCTCCTCCAATTAACAAACTCAGTTGGGGTAGTATTAGTCATAGAAATCTTTCTAGAAGTAATGGCTGAGCTCAATCTGGAACAAGGAGAGAACATCCCAAATGAAGGATGGAGACAAGGAAACATGGGAACTTTTGGGGAAATACTACTTAATTCAGTATGATGGAGCTCATAAAACATCAAAGTGAAAGGTATAAAATCATAGAATCTCATAGTTGGAAGGAGCCTTTAAAATTTATCTTATTGCACCAACCTTCTAATCATTCCTGCAAAGCCCCTGCTTTAATTGCTTGGGTGAGTTCCTCAGGGGCCTTCAAGGTCCAGGAAGTCCACTCTCTGCCTTTTAATCCAATGCAGAAAGAGGATTCTATTCTTTAAAAGTAATTCTTTACATCAAACCAAATCTGTCTACTTACCACTGCTTTGCTTTTAACTTAGGGCCAGACAGGGCAATGCATATCTTGTGGGTAAGGTGGGGTTCCTATGGCCAGGATCCTCACTGAACTTAAACCACCTGATGATGTAACTGGCCTGTTGCTAGGCTACCGCTTCCACACCTTTAGGCAATAAGCCATTATTGTGTTAATATAAAGAGCTCTGCCCAGTGCTCTGGGTGTGACACAGTGGCACTGCTGCAAGGCTGAGGTAGAGGAGAGCAGAGGCTGGAGTGGTGGCAGCGCCGAGGACAGAGGCCCAGAGGACGGCTGTGTGGTATGGCTGTGCAGAGAGGCCCAGAGGACGGCTGTGCAGACAAAGGGGCCCAGAGGCAGAGACTGGCTTGCTGCATGCAGACTCGCTCTGAGTGAACAGGATTTTAGTGACTGACCTGCCACCTGGAAATAAAGTTGGGTATAACCTTTTCACCCCAAGAACCCTTTGCTGTAAATTTCTTTGGTCACAGTGAATCTATAGTGAACTTGCCTGAGGCTGAAACTCACTTGCAAGACAACAAAATTTTCAGGATTTGGAGATAGCTATCAAGAACTTTTTGACTCATTTACTCAATCATTTCATCATTTAATTATTTCTCCGAGGATATGGTCTTTCTGTCACTCTAGCCTTTTTCCATTGAAAAGATTCCAGTGTGTTTATTTCCCTTTTAAAATGTGGTACCCAATGCATAATACTAAACCCCATGTAAACTCAGGATTATTCATTTAGATACTATACTTCTATTTCTTGGAATTAGACCAAGATGAGCTTTGATAATCAGGGTAAAGAACTTGAATTTTATTCTTCCAGGAATAGGGGAGCCACTGAAGGATTTTGAGCACATAGATGTCTTGAGAGCAGGGGCCATAACTTACTGTGTATCCCACTGGCTAATTAGAAGGCAACCTCTAAGCGTTAAGTCTGTACCTGCCCCATTCATGGCATAGCTTCAGTGGCGAGGGTAGGGCTGGCACATAGTAGGTATTTCATACACCTACATAAATGAATAAGTATCTATATTAGTGCCAGGCACATTGTGCATACACAATTCATGCTTGTTGAATGAAGAAAGGTAAATAATCAAAGCCATATTTCAAGAAGATAACTGGCAACAGTATGTAAAGGTATTGGAGACAGGAAATAACAGGCACCGTAGGGTGGAAAACAATAAGGATGAGTTTTAGCAGTCATAGTAAGAAGTAACGAAAGTATAAACTAGGATAACAGAGTAACAAAAAGGAAGGAATGGATGTGAGATTGTGAAAGAGGATTTGACAAAATTTATAAATTAAATGTACATAAAGTGTGAAGAAGAAGGAAGTGATAAAACCCTGGAGTTTGAATTTGGATGGCTGAAAGAAAAATGTTGCCATTCACAGAATTATTTATTTTAGGAATAGCAGCTATTTTAAGGGACTATGACAAATTCAGTTTTGGGTGGGTTGAATTTAAAGGTACTGGTGTGGCATGCAGGAGGAAGCAAAATGTGGGACTAAAGTTTGTGAGTAAGGAAGAGCAGGATCTTCACCACTGAGAGTCATTGTTGAAATCAAAGAAGTAGGTGAGATGGCCAAAGGAGAATTAGAAACAAGGGAATGCTGTCTCCATGGAGAAAAGAGGTCAAGGAACCACAAGTGGAATAGTTACAAGTATAAAACCTGAAAAGTGTAGTCATGAAATTGAAGAGATGAGAGAATTTCAAGGAGGGGGTTTGCCAATATACGCTATAGAGAGAAGGAAAACCTTCAGTATCTGGAAACTGGAAAACATCAAGTCCTTTCTGATTCTCCTTCTCTCACTCATAGCTGCCAAATTCCGATAAGCTAAACTTTGCTCCTGTTAGGCTGATATCTTTTCTCCCTCCCCCTTAAAAAGTAAAATATTCTTATTGAAAAAAGAAAAGAAAAAGGCTGATGTTGTATTGGTTGCAGGTATACCATGTATGTTTTTGACACTTATTTTCATATGCAGGGATCAGATCTAGGTTGTATAGGGCCTTGAGTTTATACAAGTTGGAAGTCTCTCTTTAAGAAAAAGAACATAAGATTTTGAACACAAAATTAGGTAAAAAGTTTTTAAGAATGGAAAAAAGATCGCACCAAATATTTGGAGCTTTGGATATTCAGTTTCCCTTCTTCTGATACCTCTTAGGCAAAACAGCTTTTCTTGATAGGTACAGATGACAGATAAAATGGTAAATCCAAAATCTGTTTTCCAAGAGAAGACTGCCCTAGAATTTTTTAAATGGCTCTTAAGGCTCCTGTTTTGTTTGAGATGAGTAGCAGCATTGCTCAAGACTAGAACTGGGAAAAGGAGGTGAGGCATGAATCTACTGGTTTATGTAAAATTTGGTCCCACTAAAGTAGGAAACAGAATAACAGCATTTACAAATCTGCAGCAGAGTCAGTTCCTCTTTCACTTAAAACTTCCCAGAAAGAGCAATCTCCCTCGTGTTATCTTCCCAAATCACTTCAGTTTTCTTATCTGTAGTGCCCTATAATTCTTTTAAAAAACAAAAATGAAAAACCCCAAACAAAAAACAATTTAGACTCAGATTTTCTCTCCTGACCATAAATTTAATATGAAGGGAGAGGTAATAGTGAAGAAATACAATATTGTATTTTTCTTACTATAATCCCGAAAATCAGACATCCTCTAGCTAAAAGAACCAATGGAGGTTCCCCCAACTTGCCTCAAAACAAGACTATGCATAAGACATCCCCTCTCAGATGACAGTTTCACTTTTCCAAAAAAAGGCCTAAGAAAAAAAAGCTCTTTACTTTCCACAGTCATTTGCCTAATATCTCCCATGTTTGTAGGAAAAGTGCTATTAAACTCAGAAGAGTTGTTGGAATTATTCCCATAAAAACTTTATCAGGAAGGCAATATGCATAGTTACTTCCTTTTGAGAGAGTGATATCCAAGACTGGCTGTTGGCAGGGCAGTCTCCTACTCAAGCATGTCTCCTGACAGCCTCTCCTCTTTTCGTCAACCCCTCTTACAAAAGGAGAAGGGTGGTAGCACTCTCCCTTTCCCACAACCACACTGAACTCAGAAGCTTCATGAATAGTTCAACTAAAACAAGATCAAGTTTTAGACACTCCCATACTGAGTGAGAAAATGATACCGCTAAATTAAATTGGAGCCCTAGATCAGTAGAAGAATATTTCCACAACTCTGCCAGGGCTGGGGCAGCCAAGGTCAATAGCTCAAGTAATACCTTCTAAGTAGGATCACATAGGTGGTAGAAGATGGATTAGTAGCCAGCTTTTTGGTCTATGCAATAGTTCTCTGGATTAGTAGTATCACCTGGGAAATTGTTAGAAATGCAAATTCTTGGCCCCAGCTTTAATGGACCAGAAACTTTGGAGTTGTTGGCATCTGTACTTTAACCAGCCCTCTAGGTGGGTGACTGTAATGTATGCTCAAGTTTGAGAACTACTTGTCAACAAGATCAGTGAACTCTAAAATCTCCTTTTTTCCTCAAAAGAATTTCCTTAGGACATTTGGATCAGAAAAGTCAAAATGATTTCACATAGTATTAGTCATTATACACGTTCATATATGCCTTGAATGCACAATATACTATCTCCTCTAAGGTTTTATTTGGCTCATTAAAGAAAACTTCTATAGAATCTGCATGTGTGCATGTCTGTATATGTGCTTATAAATATACAGAGCATTTCTAGAGGGACACACTCCATCCAGGGCTTCAAAGTGAAGGGTTAGCTGGCTTATGTTGTACAATGTGCATATTATCTACTCAAAATTTCTTTTTTTCAAGTAGATAAAATTTCAAAATATTATCATACCTTAAAAAAGTAACTCTTCTAAAAGGTGTGCATATTTAATAAAATTACTGAATGCCTACTGTCTCACTTAAGGGTTTCAGCCGCAGGCATGTTCACTATGGATTCAGTGAGACTGAGAAATGACAATGGGGTAAAAGGGTTTATAATCGGCTTTATTCTCCCAGAGGTAGGTCGAACACTAGAATCCTCGGCTTCCAACAGTCTGCAGGTCCATAACCTACCTCCATCTCTGCCTCCGCCCAGAGCACACAGAGCTCTTTACAAAGTGATTCAGTCAATAATAGCTCATTGCCTACAGGTGTGGAAGCAGTAGGCCAATTATATCATCAAGTAGTTTAGGGTCAGGTGAGGATCCTGGCCATGGGAACTTCCATTTTTCCCACACCTACTATATACCAATCACTGTGCTAGAAGCTGGGGACAGAAGGGAGAATGAGGTATAATCCCAGCCCTCAAACTTTTATTTTCCCAAATAACACTAAATAAAGCAATTCATTTTTCTGTTTCCTTGACCACAGCATCTCAAATCGTGTGGAAGAGTTGAGGGAAGTTAAAGATAATATCTTTTTCTTTCCAGGGTGGGGAAAACTAAGCCTGAAACAAAACCAGATTTTGGAGCTCATTATAATAGCTACCATTTATTTAGTGATGAACCTTAAAGCAAAACTGTTACATGCGGGTAAAATTGTAACATTTCCAGAATGTCGCCCCTGGCTTTAGTACATCTGCTTACCAGTAGGCATTCAATAGTGGAAAGAAGTATGGCTTTAGTGCATATGCATCATTCCTCAGAGGTGGAGAAAAGTTCACCTCCATATCAATGGGTAATTATCTGGGCAATGGAGGGCTTATCTGTACCTGAGAGGTGAGGGGGAGGGCCAGTTTTGCTTCTGCTAGAGCAGGAAAAAGAGAAGGGCCTGGACTGCAGTTTGTAAGCAATAAACAGATTTTAAACTTTATTTCTCCCTTTGACTGATTTCGGCTTTTAGAGGTATTTTGCCCCAGGATTTCCTCTCCTTAGACTTATACCTGGTGTAGTTGGCAGGATTCCTCTGAAACCGAAATATGTTATAATGGGTGCAACCTTTGGTAGGGCCGCTCCTAGAAATGATGGGGAGAAGTGGTGCTCGTGCCAAGGGACATGTGCCTACACTCGTGTGGTCGTGGAGGCACCACCACTGCTGCTGGCCATGCCGACCCTGGTCTGTGGCCTGAGCCTAAGGCCACTGCTTCTGTCACTGCTGCTGCTCCTGCTGCCGGCTGGAGCCTGGTCACAACTATGGAAAGGAGCAGAGGTCCGGGTCACCTTGATAGAAAAGCAACCAGCTGCTGTGTACCACACCTTGCAGGATACAGAGCCCATTGCTGGAACAGCTCCGACCAAGGTAATAACCACCTTTCCCATTGCTGGGTGGGTGAGAGACTGGACCCAAAGGCCACAGAGTGGTGTGGCACAGACACCTACGGTGTATCATGTGACTGGCCATTTGCCTTTGGCATCCCCAGGGAATGATGAAGCAGACACACTGGCCCAGGTGAGCTGGCTAGAAGGAAAGCCTGACTTTGATGTGGCCCAATGGCTACACCAGCATTTGTTGCATGCAGGGCAAAAGACAATGTGGGCCCATTGGTGGGGCTTGCCACTGACCTTTGAAGAAGTCAGCCAATCCTAGAAGGAGTGTCCTGCACATTGTGCAGATCAGCAAACCACCAAGAGGGGCCTAGAGCATCTCTTTGCAGCCTATGGCCAGTCACCGGTGATTGAGAGCAATCAAAGCACCCACTTTATTGGACATGTGTTGCAAGAATGGGTGCAGCAATTAGGAGTAAAATGGACGTGGCCCTGGACATTTCAACACATGGATCAGCGATGGCTGGCTCTTCTGGCACCTTGGGTAAAAGGCCTGGAAGCTGGCCTCCTGTGCATTCCTGGAAAAGTGCCCCCCCACAGTCACGGTTATTTGCTTCTACAGTCCTTGTGTCCTGGATGCGCCCCCTGGCTGCAGCTGCTGCGTGATGGCTGGAATGTACGAGCTTTGGACTTAATCTGCATGGGACTTTGAACCTAACTGAATCCTCTGGCTTCAGAATTATCATGATTGTATTGCTGTTGTCAAGAAAAAAATACTTAGAGGCTTGACTTTGTCTAATGTTTAGTAAAATTTGTGTGAGCAATCTAGCATAGTTGTTAGGAATGAGTAAACAAATGTAGGAACATACTTTGTGCATAGTGAGAGATTGTGCTGTAAAGTGCAGTTACTCAATCTGCATAGGCTGAATCCTCTGGTTTAAGGATTATCAAGATTTTATTGCTGTTGCTATTGTATGTTATTAGATAGGTTGGAAGAGGGGGAACGAGTAAATTGTAAAGTGAGATTTCTGGAGGGGGTGGCCTGTGGGTAAAATTGTAACATTTCCAGAATGTCTCCCCTGGCTTTAGTACATCCGCATATCAATAGGCATTCAATAGTGGAAAGAAGTATGGCTTTAGTGCATTTGCATCATTCCTCAGGGGTAGAGAGTTCATCTCCATATCAGTGGGTAATTACCTGAGCAAGGAGGGCTTATCTGTACCTGAGAGGTGAGGGGGAGGGCCAGTTTTGCTTCTGCTGGAGCAGAAAAGAGAGAAGGGCCAGGACTGCAGTTTGTGAGCAATAAACAGATTTTAAACTTTATTTCTCTCTTTGACTGATTTCAGTTTTTAGCGGTATTTTGCCCTGGGATTTCTTCTCCCTGGACTTACATACATCTTTCTGTTTTTTTATAATTATAAATGTAATATGAAGTCATATCACATTCAAACATTACAGAAACAACAAAAGAGAAATCTCTTATTAATCCCACTCTCCAGAGATTAACTTAACAGTTTGGTGGATTTCTCCAACTCTAATTTCTATATTTATTATAATTTTTATTACTTATAAAATAATACTTTTAAAATGTATTTTTCATTTAACAGTTTATCTTGGCCATCTTTCTGTTTTCATGCATATAGATTCATTTCATTCTTTTTAATGGCTGCTGAGTACTCAGATACTCTATTACATAGATAGCCCACGGTCCATTGTGGAGAAAGTGAAGGTTTCTATGGCTAGGATTCTCACCCGGCCCTGGATGGCTTGCTCACTACACATGTCTGGGCAGTGTGTTATTATTGACTCTACATAAAGAGCTCTGCCCAGTGCTCTGGACTGCACAGCTGCATGGCTGCAGGAGAGCAGAGGTTGGAGTGGTGGCAGCACTAAGGACAGAGACCGAGACAGCTGCAGTGGACAGAGAGGCCCAGAGGCAGAGACTGGCTTGCTGCATGCAGACTTGCTCTGAGTGGACAGGATGACAGTGATTGACCTACCACCGTGGGAATAAAGTTGGGTATAAACCTTTTCACCCCAAGAATGTTCCAGTGTCATTTTTTTGTCTCACTGAATCCATAGTGAACTTATTTGGGGCTGAAACCCATTGGCAAGACACCCATTGTCTCTATTAGTGGGCATTGGGTTGTTTCAGATTTATTATAACCCCAACATTGCAATGGATATCTTTGTACATATTTCTTTGGGTACTTGTGGGCTTGTTTTCTTGGGCACATATATTTTCTTGCATTTTTAATTTGCTCCTTTCACAGGCTC
>JAVSCE010002372.1:0-25799 GCA_032199065.1 Smutsia gigantea | reverse complement strand
GGGGCATTATGATTGCAGATGTAATGTTGGGGGGGCATGGGGAGGGCTGTACAACTCACAGAAGACAAGTAGTGACTCTACAGCATCTCACTACGCTGAGGGACAGTGACTGTAATGGGGTTGGTGGGAGGGACTTGATGAAGGGGGTAGTTTAATAATCATAATATTGCACATGTAATTGTAGATTAATGATCCAAAATAAATTATTAAAAAAAAAGAATACTTAGGAGAAGCTGATAAAAGAATAAGTGATTAAAAAAAAAGAGAACATATGGGATGTGAACAATTTCCAGGGATGTGTTGTTTTAATTTGTCTGATTTTTCGCATACTATTCAAGATCAAATAGACAACATTCATCATGGTATTGATAAGTTTTCACAAATGCCTGGATTGTTAAATTGGTTTTCTTTGTTTCATTGGATATGGCCTATAATTGTAGGTGTAATACTGTTATGCATTTGTATTCCTGTTCTCCTAGTGTGTGTGCGGAAGGCAGTTGTTGGTCTTTTAAAGCCAATACAAGCATATGCTACTTTTCAAGAATTAACTTCAAGAAATAAGTGATTTCTTTTAAACAACTTTGTGAAATCATATACTGATTCCCCACCTGCATTTGCTGCAAGAAAATAATCATGTATATTGTGATTTTCTCCAGAATTATAGCTGCTGGCTGTCCTCTCTTTCGTATTTTATCTCCCTGTTTGGTCCCAGGAGATGGCTGGTTAGCCAGAGACGGGTAAGATTCCTCATGGGAGGAACAACCTAAGACAGGCACAGTCGCAAGGGACCTCAGGTGAGCAACGTGGGGGCCAGCTGAGGTGAGGCATAGAACCTCACCCCTCCAGACGAGGGAGACATTGCCTGTGACAACCTATATCACAGGCCGAGCCCAGCTAATCATTATTCTAGTACCTTCCACAAATATATGCATATGCATTTGCGTCAATTAAAACAAAAAGGGGGAAATGTGGGATTCACTTATAATTTAAGTATAAAAATCATATGAATAATCATGGTTGGCTTGATTGATTATAGTAACTGAATTAGTTTCTCTGATATTACTGGCTTTGCAATGTTCACCTTGTGAGAACTTGTTCCCTATGTTCCTTGCATTGTTCACCTCGTGGGAGCTTGTTCACTGTACTGGAACTTGTTCGTTGCATGGTGAGCAATAATGTCTTGTGTATTGAAAAGTTAAGAGAGAAAACGTCCAAAGTTCACATCGCAAGAAAAAATAATTTGTAACTATGTATGTTGAAGGATGTTAACTAAACTTACTGGGATAATCATTTCACAGTTAAAAAAAAAAGGAAAAAAATAAACACAATGTGATGGTTCTTCATTTCTCTCCCTTCTTTTTCTTCCTCCTCCATACTTTATATGTTGTGTTTTATTCTTTACTCTCTGTGTTTCCTTGACTGATTTTGTGGATAGCTGATTTTGTTTTGCATTTACTTAGTATTTGATTGGTCTGTTTTCTTTGCTGTGGTTTTATTTTCTCTGGTGACATCTATTTCGCCTTAGGAGCACTCCCATGCAGAGCACTCCCTTTAAAATACACTGTAGAGATGGTTTGTGGGAGGTAAATTGCCTCAACTTTTGCTTATCTGGGAATTGTTTAATCCCTCCTTGAAATTGAAATGATAATCTTGCTGGATACACTATTCATTTGCTGGAGACCCTTCTGTTTCATTGCACTGAATAGATCATGCCATTCCCTTCTGGTCTGTAAGGTTTCTGCTGGCACATGTGATGATGGCCTGTTGGGTTTTCCTTTGTAGGTGATCTTTTCTCTCTCTGTGGCTGCTTTTAAAGGTCTGTCTTTATCCTTGATCTTTGCCATTTTAATTATTATATGTTTTGATGTTGTCTTCCTGGGGTCCCTTGTGTTCGGAGATCTGTACACCTCCATGTCTTGAGAGACTATCTCCTTACCCAGATTGGGGAAGATTTCAGCAATTACCTCCTCGATAATACTTTGTATCCCTTTTTCTCTCCCTTCTTCTTCTGGTACCCTATAATGCGGATATTGTTCCGTTTGGATTGGTCACACAGTTGTCTCAATTTTCTTTCATTCTTAGAGCTTAGAGATCCTTTCTTTGCTCTGTGCCTCAGCTTCTTAGTATTCCTCTTCTCTAATTTCTATCCCATTTACCTTCTCTTCTATTACACCTGATCTGCTTTTAAATCCCTCCCTTGTATGTTTCATTTGAGATATGGAATTTCTTCATGATTGAATCTCCATCTTAAATTTGTCCTTGCATTCTTGAATATTTTTATGTACCTCCATGAGCATGTTTATGATTTTATTTTAAACTCTCTTTCAGGAAGATGGGTAAGTTTGATTTCATTTGGTCCTTTTGCTGAGGTTTGTGGTATTTGGCTCTGAATCAGTTTTCTTTGATGTTTCATAATTCTATGTGGTCCCTTCTAGTGCCCTGAAGCTCTAGTCTCTGGAGCTTCTCAGTCCCTAGAGTGAAGTTGGGGTTCACAGGGGAGTGGCGCTGGTGTCTTGGGTCAGGAAAGAGCTGTTTCCCGATTCCTGGCTGCAGTGCCTGTCTCCAGTATCAGAGCCAGTGGGCAAAGCACACAGGTACAAGCCTCTGTGCTTCGCGTCTCTAGCTATTGTAGGTGGGGCCTCTGCCTGGCTTGGTGCCAGCGCAGTGACTGTTGGTTTGCAAGCAGGTGCCGGCAGGCTGGAAGGAAGTTACAGCAGGCTGTGTGTCACAGTGTGGAGGGGGCCTCAGAGCTGAGTAGGCAGCCAGGGAGATGGGGCGCCTGAAGCTCCTCAATGTTCCCAACCCGCTGGGCACAGTGCACCGAGACAACCTAGTCCACCTATCCCTCTCCCCTCGCTGCTAGGAAGCTTCTCAGACCGCCTGCCTTTCCCTTATCCCAGAGCGGCGTGATGTGGATCCCCGTCCTCCACAAATGTCCGGAATCTCAGTCTGCCAAGCACTGCACCTGTCCCAGCTCCCCAACCCCGGCAACCTCCAAAGGATCACACAATGTAGGTCTGTGGTCCAAAGCAGGCCTCCAGGGCTGGCTGTTCAGCAGTTCAAGGCTTCCACTGACTCGCTGCTCCGTTTCTCTTCCTCCCGCCGGTGAGCTGTGGTTGGCCAAGGGCTAGGGTCCCGCCGCATCAAGGCTTTTTTACGTTACCCTGTTTCTTGAGGTCTGCATGCAGCCTGGTGCAGCCTTCTTACCTGTTGCTCTTTTAGGGCAAGTTGTATTAATGATATTTTCACATTATATGTGGTTTGTGAAGAAATTCTCTGTCTCACATCTCATGCTGCCATCTTGAATCTCAGTTCTGAATTTTACCAGACATTTAGAGGAGGTCTAATGCCCGTTCCCCTTAAAGTTTTCCAAAACATAGAAGAGAGGGGAATACTTCCAAACTCATTCTTTGAAGGCAGCGTCACTGTAATACCAAATCCAGGCAAAGGCCCCAGAAAAAAGAAAATTACATACCAATATCCCTGGTGAACATAGATGCAGAAATACTCAACAAAATATTAGCAAACCAAATCCAAAAATACATCAAGAGGATCATACACCGTGATCAAGTGGGATTCATCTCAGGCATGCAAGGATGGTACATCATTTGAAAATCCATCAACATTATCGAACACGTCAACAAAAAGATGGACCGAGACCACATGATCATCTCCATAGATGCCGAAAAAGCCTTCGACCTCCGTTCATGATAAAAACTCTCAACAAAACTGGTATGAAGTGCAAGTACCTCAACATAATAAAGGCCATACGTGACAAACCCACAGCCAACATCATACTTAACAGCAAGAAGCTGAGAGCTTTTTACCTAAGATCCGGAGGAAGACAGGTATGCCCACTCCCCACACTGTTATTCAACATAGTACTGGAGGTCCTAGCCACGGCAATCAGAAAACACAAAGAAATACAAGGCACACAGATTGGTAAAGGAGAACCTAAAGTGTTACTATTTGCAGATGGATGACAAGATACTGTACATAATAAACCCTAAAGACTCCACTACAAAACTACTAGAACTAATATCTGAATTCAGCAAAGTTGCAGGATACAAAATTAATACACAGAAATCTGTTGCTTTCCTATACACTAACGACGAACTAGCAGAAAGAGAAATCAGGAAAACAATTCCATTCAAAATTGCATCAAAAGGAATAAAATACCTTGGAATAAACCTAGCCAAAGAAGTGAAAGACCTACACCCTGAAAACTACAACACACTCTAAAGAGAAATTAAAGAAGACACTGACAAATGGAAATTCATCCCATGCTCTTGGCTAGGAATAATTAATATTGTCAAAGTGGCCATCCTGCCCAAAGCAATCTACAGCTTCAATGCAACCCTTATCAAAATACCAACAGCATTGTTCAACGAACTGGAACAGATAGTTCTAAAAATCATATGGAAGCACCAAAGACCCCGAATAGTCAAAGCAATCCTGAGAAGGAAGAATATAGCAGGGGGGATGTCACTTCCCAACTTCAAGCTCTACTACAAAGCCACATTAATCAAGACAATCTGGTACTGGCACAAGAACAGACTCACCGACCAGTGGACCAGAATAGAAAGTCTGGATACTAAGCAAAGCATATATGGTCAATTAATATATGATAAAGGAGCCATGGATATACAATGGGGAAATGACAGCCTATTCAGCTGGTCTTGGCAAAACTGGACAGCTCCATGTAGGAGAATGAAACTGAATCATGGTCTAACCCCATACACAGAAGTAAATTGAAAATTTATCAAAGACCTGAATGTAAGTCGTGAAACCATAAGGCTCTTAGAAAAACACATAGGCAGAAATCTGTTGGACATAAACATGAGCAACTTCTTCATGAACATAGCTCCCCGGGCAAGGGAAACAAAAGCAAAAATGAACAAGCAGGACTACATCAAGCTGAAAAGCTTCTGTACAGCAAAGGGCACCATCAGCAGAACAGAAAGGCATCCTACAGTATGGGAGAATATATTCATAAATGACATATCCGATAAAGTGTCGACCTCCAAAATACATATAAAGAGCTCACGCACCTCAACAACAAAAAAGAAAATAATCCCATTAAAAAATGGGCAGAGGATCTGAACAGACACTTCTCCAAAGAAGAAATTCAGATGGCCAACAGGCACATGAAAAGATGCTCCACATCGCTAATCATCAGAGAAATGCAAATGAAAACCACAACGAGATACCACCTCACACCAGTAAGGATGGGCACCATCCAAAAGACAAACAACAACAAATGCTGTTGAGGATGTGGAGAAAGGGGAACCCTCCTACACTGCTGGTGGGAATGTAAACTAGTTCAAGCATTGTGGAAAGCAGTATGGAGGTTCCTCAAAAAACTCAAAATAGAAATACCATTTGACCCAGGAATTCCACTCCTAGGAATTGTACCCAGGAATGCAGCAGCCCAGTTTGAAAAAGACATATTCACTCCTAGGTTTTATTGCAGCCCAATTTACAATAGCCAAGAAATGGAAGCAACCTAAGTGTCCATCAGTAGAGGAATGGGTAAAGAAGAGGTGGTACATATACACAATGGAATATTATTCAGCCATAAGAAGAAAACAAATCCTACCATTTGCAACAACATGGATGGAACTAGAGGGTATTATGCTCAGTGAAATAAGCCAGGCGGAAAAAAGAAGTATCAAATGATTTCACTCATCTGTGCAGTATAAGAACAAAGAAAAAAAGTGAAGGAACAAAACAGCAGCAGACTCACAGAACACAAGAATGGACTAACAGTTACCAAAGGGAAAGGGACTGGGGAGGATGGGTGGGAATGGAGGGATAAAGGGAAAAAAACAGGCATTATGATTAGCAGACACAATGTAGAGGGGGGCCACGGGGAGGGGTGTACAACACAGAGAAGACAAGTAGTGATTCTGTAGCATCTTACTATGCTGATGGACAATGACTTGTAATGGGATGTGTGGTGGGGACTTGATGATGGGGGGAGTCTAGTGAACCTAATGTTGCTCAGGTAATTGTAGATAAATGATACCAAAATAAAAAAAAAGAATTTTTCTTCTTAAACTTCCTGGGTTTTTTTCAAAATGCAATTTTGGCTTTAAGGTGGGATCTCCCTGTCTGTATTATGCTTGTTATAGGTGGGCCTTTTAGCAGGCAAGAGTAAATCTTAGAATGATGTAATTGACACAATGAAGACATGGGCTGTGCTCAGATTCTTTTATCAGGGTAATATTCACAGACGTTCAAGGCCAAGTTGCTGTTCACCTTTTGAACTGTGACTGATTAACTTACTAACTGAGTCTTTTCTGGATTTCTAGGTTTAACTGGTTTACTAAGTCCTTTCTTTTGGGCTTTGCTAACTTTGTTCTCCTTCCACCCCACTTATACCTATTTTCCTGCCTAACCACGGTGAAAGGACTGCAGTGCAGGCTTGATATCAAATAGGTGTGTGACCGTCCACAAGGCAGTCAGTAATTCCGGTCTTTCTTCATCTAGGGAAACCGAAGAGGAGGGCAGCAGCAGCAGCAGCTTGAGGTCCCGGCCGGCGTCCGCTTGTCCCTGCGGGGCTGCCGCTGTCTTCCCTCATGGAACCGCCAGGCTTCGTCGGCCTCGTCCCTCAGGCAGCGCGCCGGGCTGACTGCCCAGGGCCATTCTCCGAAAGCGCCTGCCTCGCCGCCCACGCCGCCGCCGCCGCCGCCGCCGCCGAGGTTCCCTGGAGGCCGCGCCAGGCGGCGAGAGCACAGCCACCGGGGCGTTCCTGCAGCGAGTGGCCGCCGACGGCTCCCCGCGCCCGGCGCTCCTGCCCCTCGCCGCCGCCTGACACCGCTTCGGAGCGCCCCCCGGCCCTTCCCGTGCCCTCCGCCCGGATGGAGCACCTGGAACTGTAAGGTTTGAAGTGCTGCTAGATAATTCTAAAATTATAGTTTTATATTTGAGATATATTGACATATCGCATTGTGTTCGTTTTAGGTGTACAACATAATGATTCGATCCATTATTACACAGTGTGAAATGATTACAACAGGAAGTTTAGTTAACATCCATCACTATTTATCACTATATATAGTTAGGAGGCTTTTCTTCTTGGGACGAGAACTTTATTATCTACTCTCTCAACATTTAAATCTACAATACAACATTGTTAACTGTATTCACCATGCTGTATATTACATCCCAGGACTTATGTGTCTCGTAACTGGAAGTTCGCAGCTTTAGACCTTCACCCATTGTGCCTACCCCCGACCCCTCACCCCCACCTTCTCTGGTACTCACCACTATGTTCTCAACATGTATGAATTGTCTCTTTTTAATTTTGTTTTGTTTTAGATGCCAAATATAAGTGATACTCTGCAGTATTTGAATTATTTCACTTAGGTTACATCCGTGTTGTTACAAATGGCAGAATTCCCATTTTTTTTGTAACTGAATAATTCCCCATTGTGTGTGTGCATATATATATATACATATATACACATATATATGTATATATATATATGTATGTGTGTGTGTGTGTGTGGGTTTGTATGTATATATACACAGACACAACATTTTCTTTATCCATTCATCCATCAGTGGAAACTTAGCTTAGATTGTTTCTGTGTCCTGGCTATTTTAAACAATGCTGCAGTGAACAGAGCAGATATTTTAAGATTGTGATTTCACTTCCTTTGGATAAATACTCAGAAGTGGAATTGCTGGATCATGCAATTTAAAATTTTTTATTGAAGATCTATACTGTTTTAGATTGTAGCAGGACCAATTTACATTCTAACAGTGCACCGAAAGGGAACCCTTTTCTCCACATCCTCGCAAACACTTCGTATTGCTTGCCTCTTTCATAATAGACATTCTTACAGGTATGAGGTGATATCTCATTGTGGTTTTGATTTGCATTTCCTTGTTGATTAGTGATGTGGAGCACCTTTTCATGTGCCTATTGGCCACCTGAATTTCTTCTTTGGAGAAGGGTCTCTTCATATCCTCTGCCCATTTTTTAATAGGCTTATTTGTTTTTTGTTTGTTTGTTTGTTGAGGTGCGTGAGCTCTCTATATAAATTTGGATGCCAACCCCTTATCGGATCTGTCATTTATGAATATATTCTCCCATACTGTAGGATGGCTTTTTGTTGTAGTGATGGTGTCCTTTGCTGTACAGAAGCTTTTTAGTTTGATGTTGTCCCTCTTACTCATTTTTGCTTTTGTTTCTTTTGCCCGGGGAGATGTGTTCATGAAGAAATTGCTCATGTTTATGTCCAAGAGATTTTTGCCTATGTTTTTTTCTAAGAGCTTTGTGGTTTCATGACTTACATTCAGGTCTTTGATCCATTTTCAGTTTACTTTTGTGTATGCGGTAAGAGAGTAATCCAGTTTCATTCCCTTCCATGTAGCTGTCCAGTTTTGCCAACACCAGCTGTTGAAGAGGCTGTCATTTCCCTGTTGTATGTCCATAGCTCCTTTATCGTATATTAATTGACCGTATATGTGTGGGTTTATATCTGGTGTATCTAGTCTGTTCCACTGGTCTGTGCGTCTGTTCTTGTGCCCGTACCAAATTGTCTTCATTACTGTGGCTTTCTAGTAGAACTTGAAGTTGGTGGGCGTGATCCCCCGATCTTTATTCTTCTTTCTCAGGATTGCTTTGGCCGTTCGGGGTCTTTTGTGGCTCCATACGAATTTTAGAACTATTTGCTCTAGTCATTGAAGAAGGCCGTTGGTATTTTGATAGGGATTGCATTGAATCTGTAGATTGCTTTAGGCAGGATGGCCATTTTGACAATATTTGAATTCTTCCTATCCATGAGCATGGGATGTATTTTCATTTATTTGTGTCTTCTTTAATTTTTCATGAGTCTCTTGTAGTTTTCAGGGTATATGTTTTCCACTCCCTTTGTTAGGTCTGTTCCTAGGTTGTTGTTTTTTTTTTTTGAGGCAATTGTACATGGAATTATTTTCCTGATTTCTCTTTCTACTAGTTCAGTGTTAGTGTATAGGAATGCAACCAATTTCTGTGTATTAATTTTTTGTCCTGCAACTTTGCTGAATTCAGATATTAGTTCTAGTAGTTTTGGAGTGGATTGTTTTGCATTTTTTATGTACAATATCATGTCATCTGCAAACAGTGACAGTTTAACTTCCTTAACAATCTGAAGGCCTTTTATTTCTTTGTGTTATCTGATTGCCGTGGCTGGGACCTCCAGTACTATGTTGAATAACAGTGTGGCGAGTGGGCATCCCTGTCTTGTTCCCAGTCGTAGGTGAAAAGCTTTCAGCGTTTCGCTGTTACATATGATGTTGATTGTGGGTTTGTCATATATGTATGGCCTTTATTATGTTGAGGTACTTGCCCTCTATACCCATTTTCTTGAGAGTTCTTATCATGAATGGGTGTTGAATTTTGTCACAGTTGTCCAGCATGTATGGAGATGATCACCTGATTTTTGTCGTTCATCAGGGATATTGATTGGTCTGTAGTTTTTTCATGTGTGTGTGTGTTGTGTCTTTGCCTCATTTTGGTATTAGAGTGATGCTTGCTTCATAGAATGAGTTTGGAAGTATTCCCTCCTCTTCTATTTTTTTGGAGAACTTTAAGGAGGTTGGGTATTATGTTTTCTCTAAATGTCTGATAAAATTCAGCAGTGAATCCATGTAATCCTGGGGTTTTTGTTCTTGGGTAGTTTTTTTGATTACCGATTCAATTGCATTGCTGGTAGTTGCTCTGTTTAGATTTTCTGTTTCTTTGTGGGTCAGTCTTGGAAGGTTGTATTTTTCTAGATAGTTGTCCGTTTCCTCCAGGTTATCCAGGTTGTTAGCATAGAGTTTTTCATAGTATTCTCTACTAATTCTTTCTATTTATGTGGTGTCTGTAGTGATTTTTCCTTTCTCATTTCTGTTTTTTTTTTTTAATGTGTGTAGATTCTCTTTTTCTTCTTGATAAGGCTGGCTAGGGGCTTATCTATTTTGTTTACTTTCTCAAAGAACCAGCTCTTGGTTTCATTAATTTTTTCTAATTCTTCTCAATTTTATTTATTTCTTTTTCTGATCTTCATTATGTCCCTCCGTGTGCTGACGTTGGGCCTCATTTGTTCTTCTTTGTCCCTTTTCAATAATTGTGAATTTTGACTATTCATTTGGGATTGTTCTTCCTTCTTTAAGTAGGCCTGGATTGGTATATACTTTCCTCCTCAGAGCTGCCTTCACTGTGTCCCACAGAAGTTGCGTTGTTGTGCTATTCTTTTCACTTGTCTCCATATATTGCTTGATCCCTGTTTTAATTTTGTCTTTGATCCACTGATTATGTAGGATCATGTTGTTCAGACTCCATGTGTTTGTGTCCCTTTTGGTTTTCTCTGTACAATTTATTTCTTGTTTTATACCTTTGTGATCTGAGAAGTTGGTTGGTAGAATTTCAATCGTTCTGAATTTACTGAGGGTCTTTTTGTGGCCTAGTGTGTGGTCTATTCTAGAAAATGTCCCATGTGTCCTTGAGAAGAATGTGTATCCTGCTGCTTTTGGGTGTAGAGGTGTATAGATGTCTGTTAAGTCCATCTGTTCTAGTGTGTTGTTCAGTGCCTCTGTGTCCTTTCTTATTTTCTGACCGGTTGGTCTGGGCTTTGGAGTCTGGTGTGTTGAAGTCCCTTAAAATGAATGCATTACATTCTGTGTCCTCCTTTAATTTTGTTAGTATTTGTTTCACATATGTAGGTGCTCCTGTGTTGGATGCATAGATTTTAATAATGGTTATATCTTCTTGTTGTGCTGACCCCTTTATCATTATGTAATATCCTTCTTTGTCTCTTGTGACTTTTCTTGTTTTGAATTCTATTTTGTCTGATACAAGTACTGCAACTCCTGCTTTTTTCTCCTTACCGTTTGCACGACATATGTTTTTCCATCCCTTCACTTTTTTTTTCTGACTCCAAATGGTTCTCTCAACATCTTTTTTTTTATTTTTTTAATTTTTTTAATATAATTTATTTTATTATCATTAATTTACAATTACATGTGCAATATTACGATTATTAAACTACCCCTTCTTCAGGTCCCCCCACCAGCCCCATTACAGTCCCTGTCCATCAGCGTTGTGAGATGCTATAGAATCACTACTTGTCTTCTCTGAGTTGTACTGCCCTCCCCGTGCCCCCCCAACATTATATCTGCTAATCGTAATGCCCCTGTTTCCGCCTTATCCCTCCCTTCCCACCCATCTTCCCCAGTCCCTTTCCCTTTGATAACTATTAGTCCATTCTTCGGTTCTGTGAGTCTGCTGCTGTTTTGTTCCTTCAGTTTTTTTCTTTGTTCTTATACTCCACATATGAGTGAAATCATTTGATACTTGTCTTTTTCGGCTTGGCTTATTTCACTGAGCATAATACCCTCTAGCTCCATCCATGTTGTTGCAAATGGTAGGATTTGTTTTCTTCTTATGGCTGAATAATATTCCATTGTGTATATGTACCACATCTTCTTTATCCATTCATCTACTGATGGACACTTAGGTTGCTTCCATTTCTTGGCTATTGTAAATAGTGCTGCAATAAACATAGGGGTGCATCTGTCCTTTTCAAATTGGGCTGCTGCATTCTTAGGGTAAATTCCTAGGAGTGGAATTCCTGGGTCAAATGGTATTTCTATTTTGAGTTTTTTGAGGAACCTCCATACTGCTTTCCACAATGGTTGAACTAATTTGCAGTCCCACCAGCAGTGTAGGAGGGTTCCCTTTTCTCCACATCCTCGCCAACATTTGTTGTTCTTTGTCTTTTGGATGTTGGCCATCCTCACTGGTTTGAGGTGATATCTCATTGTGGTTTTAATCTGCATTTGTCTGATGATTAGCGATGTGGAGCATCTTTTCATGTGCCTGTTGGCCATCTGAATTTCTTCTTTCGAGAAGTGTCTATTCATGTCCTCTGCCCATTTCTTAATTGGATTATTTGCTTTCTGTTTTTTATGGTGCATGAGTTCTTTATATATTTTGGATGTCAACCCTTTATCAGATACGTTTTTTATGAATATATTCTCCCATACTGTAGGATGTCTTTTTGTTCTACTGATGGTGTCCTTTGCTGTACAGAAGCTTTTCGGCTTGATATACTCCCACTTGTTCATTTTTGCTTTTTTTCCCTTTCCCGGGGAGATATGTTCATGAAGAAGTTGCTCATGTTTATGTCCAGGAGGTTTTTGCCTAGGTTTTTTTCTAAGAATTTTATGGTTTCATGACTTACATTCAAGTCTTTGATCCACCTTGAGTTTACCTTTGTGTATGGGGCTAGACAGTAGTCCAGGTTCATTCTCTTACATGTAGCTGTCCAGTGTTTCTTCAGTTCCCTCACTTCCTCCCTCGACTCTTGCACATTTCTCTGTAGGTCCATCAGCATGGTTATGACTTTTATTCTAAATTCTTTTTCAGGCAGGCTGTGCATTTCCATCCCTTCAGATTCCCTCTCTGGGGTTGTCTTGTTGATTTTGGTCTGAACCATATTCCTCTGTCTTTTCATGGCTGTATAATTTGGTCACTGATAGTTGCCACGTATGTCAGCTGGGCTCTTTAAGACTTTAAAAAGAGAAGAAAAAAAAGAGAAAAAAAGAGAAAAAAAGAAAAAAAGAAAGAAAGAAAAAAAGAAAAAAAAGAAAGAAAAGAAAAAACAAAAACAAAACAAAAAACAAAACAAAACAAAACAAACAAAAAAATGCCCACCGGACGTAGATTCTGTGGGAATGCTCTAGGTGGCGCTATTGCCCCACTATTCCACAGCTGTGACTGTGCCGCTCCGCAGGGCCCTTTATCGCTCTGGCAGGGGTGGGAACGAATAGGAGGCTGTTGATCTCAGTGAGAAGTGTTAAGTATGGCTACGCTTCCTCAGTCGCCAGCTAAGGCGTCTGAAACTCCCAGGACTCCCAGCCTGCTGGGCTGAGTGTGCTGGGGCGATCCGGCTCCTCCGCTGGGCTCCTGTCTCTTTAAGACCGCTGAGGAAAGTGCGCACTTTTTTTTTCCTTCCCGTAGCCGGCTGCAAGCCCCCTGGCGCGTTCCCCGCTCAGATCCTGCCCCTCTGTCTCTCCAATCTCCGCCGCACTGCGCAATGTGGGTCAGCGCTCCCCGCACAGATCACCGGTGCTGGCTCCTTCGCGGGGTGTACTTCCACTCCCTCCCGGCTCTGGATCCTCTCCTCCCGCCGGTGCGCTGGGGTGGGGGAGTGCTCGGGTCCCGCCGGGTCGCGGCTCCGGATCTTACCCGCCTCTTGGTGTGCCGAGTCCTCTCGGGTGTAGCTGCACTCTGTGCGCTTTCCTGTTTATTCCTGTCTCTTTTTTAGGAATAGATGTATTTTCTGTGTTTTCGTAGATATAGTGTTGGGAGTAGATTTCTGCCACCCTGCTCACACCGCCATCTTCCCGGAAGTCTGCTGCTATCCAGTGTTTCCAACACCAGCTGCTGAAGAGGCTGTCATCTCCCCATTGTATATCCAAGGCACTTTTATCAAATATTAATTGACTGTATATGTTTGGGTTAATGTTTGGATTTTCTATTCTGTTCCACTGGTCTGTGGGTCTGTTTTTGTGCCAATACCAAATTGTCTTGATTACTGTGGCATTGTAGTAGAGCTTGAAGTCAGGGAGTGTAATTCCCCCTGTTTTATTCCTCCTTCTCAGGATTGCTTTGGCTATTCGGGGTCTTTTGTGGTTCCATATGAGTTTTAGAATTATTTGTTCCAGTTCATTGAAGAAAGCTGTTGGTAGTTTGATAGGGATTGCATTGAATCTGTAGATTGCTTTAGGTAGTATAGCCATTTTGACAATATTTATTCTTCCTAGCCAAGAGCATGGGATGCATTTCCATTTGTTAGTGTCGTCTTTAATTTCTCTTAGGAGTGTCTTGTAGTTTTCAGAGTACAGGTCTTTCACTTCCTTCGTTAGGTTTATTCCTAGGTATTTTATTCTTTTTGATGCCATTGTGAATGGAATTTTTTTCTGATTTCTCTTTCTGTTAGTTCATCATTAGTGTATAGGAAAGCAACAGATTTCTGTGTGTTAATTTTGTATCCTGCAACTTTGCTGAATTCAGATATTAGTTCTAGTAGTTTTGGAATGGAATCTTTAGGGTTTTTTATGTACAGTATCATGTCATCTGCAAATAGTGACAATTTGACTTCTTCTTTACCAATCTGGATGCCTTGTATGTCTTTGTTTTGTCTGATTGCTGTGGCTAGGACCTCCAGTACTATGTTGAATAACAGTGGAGAGAGTGGGCATCCCTGTCTTGTTCCCGATCTTAGATGAAAAGCTTTCAGCGTCTCGCCATTAAGTATGATGTTAGCTGTGGGTTTGTCATATATAGCCTTTATGATGTTGAGGTACTTGCCGTCTATACCCATTTTGTTGAGAGTTTTAATCAGGAATGGATGCTGAATTTTGTCAAATGCTTTTTCAGCATCTATGGAGATGATCATGTGGTTTTTGTTCTTCTTTTTGTTGATGTGGTGGATGATGTTGATGGATTTTCGAATGTTGTACCATCCTTGCATCCCTGGGATGAATCCCACTTGATCATGGTGTATGATCCTCTTGATGTATTTTTGAATTCGGTTTGCTAATATTTTGTTGAGTATTTTTGCATCTACGTTCATCAGGGATATTGGTCTGTAATTTTCTTTTTTGGTGAGGTCTTTGCCCGGTTTTGGTATTAGAGTGATGCTGGCTTCATAGAATGAGTTTGAAAGTATTCCCTCCTCTTCTATTTTTTGGAAATCTTTAAGGAGAGTCGGTGTTATTTCTTCTCTATATGTCCGGTAGAATTCAGAGGTGAATCCATCAGGCCCAGGGGTTTTGTTCTTGGGTAGTTTTTTGATTACCAATTCGATTTCGTCACTGGTGATTGGTCTGTTTAGTTTTTCTGTTTCTTGCTTGGTCAGTCTTGGAAGGTTGTATTTTTCTAAGAAGTTGTCCATTTCTTCTATGTTTTCCAGCTTGTTAGCATATAGATTCTCATAATATTCTCTTATGATTCTTTGTATTTCTGTGGGGTCCGTCGTGATTTTTCCTTTCTCATTTCTGATTGTGTTTATGAGTGTAGATTCTCTTTTTCTCTTAATGAGTCTGCTAGGGGTTTATCTATTTTGTTTATTTTTTCAAAGAACCAGCTCTTGGTTTTATTGATTTTTTCTATTGTTTTATTCTTCTCAATTTTATTTATTTCTTCTCTAATCTTTATTATGTCCCTCCTTCTGGTGACTTTGGGCCTCATTTGTTCTTCTTTTTCCAATTTCAGTAATTGTGTCTTTAGACTATTCATTTGGGAATGTTCTTCTTTCTTTAAATAGGCCTGGATTGCAATATACTTTCCTCTTAGAACTGCCTTTGCTGCGTCCCACAGAAGTTGTGGCTTTGTGTTGTTGTTGTCATTAGTCTCCATATATTCTTTGATTTCTGTTTTGATTTGGTCATTAACCCACTGATTAATTAGGAGAGTGTTGTTAAGTCTCCATGTATTTGTGAGCCTTTTTGATTTCTTTCTAAAATTTATTTCTAGTTTTATACCTTGGTGATCTGATAAGTTGGTTGGTAGGATTTCAATATTTTTGAAATTACTGAGTTCTTTTTGTGGCCTAGTATGTGGTCTATTCTGGAAAATGTTCCATGTGCACTTGAGAAGAATGTGTATCCTGTTGCTTTTGGGTGTAGAGTTCTGTAGATGTCTGTTAGGTCCATCTGTTCTAGTGTGTTGTTCAGTGCCTCTGTGTCTTTACTTATTTTCTGTCTGGTTGATCTGTCCTGTGGAGTGAGTGGTGTGTTGAAGTCTCCTAAGATGAATGCATTGCTGTCTATTTCCTCCTTTAATTCTGTTAGTATTTGTCTCACATATGCTGGCGCTCCTGTGTTGGGTGCATATATATTTATAATGGTTATATCTTCTTGTTGGACTGACCCGTTTATCATTATGTAATGTCCTTTATCTTTTGCTACTTTCTTCGTTTTGAAGTCTATTTTGTCTGATACAAGTACTGCAACACCTGCTTTTTTCTCTTTGTTGTTTGCATGAAATATCTTTTTCCATCCCTTCACTTTTAGGCTGTGTATATCTTTGGATTTGAGGTGAGTTTCTTGTAGGCAGCATATAGATGGGTCTTGCTTTTTTATCCATTCTGTTACTCTTTGTCTTTTGATTGGTGCATTCAGTCCATTTACATTTAGGGTGATTATTGATAGGTATGTACTTATTGCCATTGCTGGCTTTAGATTCGTGGTTACCAAGGGTTCAAGGGTTGCTTCTTTACTATCTAACAATCTAACTTAACTTTCTTGTTACGTTATTGTAAACACAGTCTGATGTTTCTTTCTTTCTCTCCCTTCTTATTCCTCCTCCTCCATTCTTTCTATAATAGGTGTTTTATTCTTTGCCTTTAGTTGGTATTTGGATGGTCTGCTTTCTTTGCTATGATTTTTTTTTCTCTGGTGACATCTTTTTAGCCTTAGGTGTGCTTCCCTCTAGAGCAGTCCATTTAAGATATCCTGTAGTGGTGGTTTATGAGAGGCAAACTCTCTTAACTTTCATTTATCTGGAAATTGTTTAATCCCTCCATCATATTTAAATGATAATCGTGCTGGATACAATATTCTTGGTTCGAGGCCCTTCTGTTTCATAATGTTAAATATATCATGCCATTCTCTTCTGGCCTGTAAGGTTTCTGTTGAGAAGTCTGATGATAGTCTGATGGGTTTTCCTTTGTAGGTGATCTTTTTTCTCTCTCTAGCTGCCTTTAATACCCTGTCTTTATCTTTGATCTTTGCCATCTTAATTATTATGTGTCTTGGTGTTGTCTTCCTTGGGTCCCTTGTGTTGGGAGATCTATGAGCTTCGGTGGACTGCGAGACTACTTCCTTCCCCAGCGAGGGAAAGTTTTCAGCAATTATTTCTGCAAAGACACTTTCTATCCCTTTTTCTCTCTCTTCTTCCTCTGATACTCCTATAATGCGAATATTGTTCCCTTACATGTAGCTGTCCAGTTTTGCCAACACCAGCTGTTGAAGACGCTGTCATTTCCCTGTTGTATGTCCATAGCTCCTTTATCGTATATTAATTGACTGTGTATGTGTGGGTTTATATCTGGTGTATCTAGTCTGTTCCACTGGTCTGTGCGTCTGTTCTTGTGCCCGTACCAAATTGTCCTCATTACTATGGCTTTCTAGTAGAACTTGAAGTTGGTGGGCGTGATCCCCCGATCTTTATTCTTCTTCCTCAGGATTGCTTTGGCCGTTTGGGGTCTTTTGTGGCTCCATACGAATTTTAGAACTATTTGCTCTAGTCATTGAAGAAGGCCGTTGGTATTTTGATAGGGATTGCATTGAATCTGTAGATTGCTTTAGGCAGGATGGCCATTTTGACAATATTTGAATTCTTCCTATCCATGAGCATGGGATGTATTTTCATTTATTTGTGTCTTCTTTAATTTTTCATGAGTCTCCTGCAGTTTTCAGGGTATATGTTTTCCACTCCCTTTGTTAGGTCTGTTCCTAGGTTGTTTTTTTTTTTGAGGCAATTGTACATGGAATTATTTTCCTGATTTCTCTTTCTACTAGTTCAGTGTTAGTGTATAGGAATGCAACCAATTTCTGTGTATTAATTTTTTGTCCTGCAACTTTGCTGAATTCAGATATTAGTTCTAGTAGTTTTGGAGTGGATTGTTTTGCATTTTTTATGTACAATATCATGTCATCTGCAAACAGTGACAGTTTAACTTCCTTAACAATCTGAAGGCCTTTTATTTCTTTGTGTTATCTGATTGCCTTGGCTGGGACCTCCAGTACTATGTTGAATAACAGTGTGGCGAGTGGGCATCCCTGTCTTGTTCCCAGTCGTAGGTGAAAAGCTTTCAGCGTTTCGCTGTTACATATGATGTTGGTTGTGGGTTTGTCATATATGTATGGCCTTTATTATGTTGAGGTAATTGCTTGCCTTCTATACCCATTTTCTTGAGAGTTCTTATCATGAATGGGTGTTGAATTTTGTCACAGTTTTCCAGCATGTATGGAGATGATGATCTGATTTTTGTCGTTCATCAGGGATATTGGTCTGTAGTTTTTTTTCGTGTGTGTGTGTTGTGTCTTTGCCTCATTTTGGTATTAGAGTGATGCTTGCTTCATAGAATGAGTTTGGAAGTATTCCCTCCTCTTCTATTTTTGTGGAGAACTTTAGGGAGGTTGGCTATTATGTTTTCTCTAAATGTGTGATCAAATTCAGCAGTGAATCCATGTAATCCTTGGTTTTTGTTCTTGGGTAGTTTTTTTGATTACCGATTCAATTGCATTGCTGGTAGTTGGTCTGTTTAGATTTTCTGTTTCTTTGTGGGTCAGTCTTGGAAGGTTGTATTTTTCTAGAATGATGTCCATTTCCTCCAGGTTATCCAGTTTGTTAGCACAGAGTTTTTCATAGCATTCTCTAATAATTCTTTCTATTTATGTGGTGTCTGTAGTGATTTTTCCTTTCTCATTTCTGTTTTTTTTTTAATGTGTGTAGATTCTCTTTTTCTTCTTGATAAGTCCAGCTAGGGGCTTATCTATTTTGTTTACTTTCTCAAAGAACCAGCTCTTGGTTTCATTAATTTTTTCTAATTCTTCTCAATTTTATTTATTTCTTTTTCTGATCTTCATTATGTCACTCCTTGTGCTGACGTTGGGCCTCATTTGTTCTTCTTTTTCCCTTTTCAATAATTGTGAATTTTGACTATTCATTTGGGATTGTTCTTCCTTCTTTAATTAGGCCTGGATTGGTATATACTTTCCTCTTCAGAGCTGCCTTCGCTGCGTCCCACAGGAGTTGGGGCGTTGTTCTGTTGTTTTCACTTGTCTCCATATATTGTTTGATCCCTGTTTTAATTTTGTCTTTGATCCACTGATTATGTAGGAGCATGTTGTTAAGCCTCCATGTGTTTGTGTCCCTTTTGGTTTTCTCTGTACAATTTATTTCCAGTTTTATTCCTTTGTGATCTGAGAAGTTGGTTGGTAGAATTTCAATCGTTCTGAATTTACTGAGGGTCTTTTTGTGGCCTAGTGTGTGGTCTATTCTAGAAAATGTCCCATGTGCCCTTGAGAAGAATGTGTATCCCGCTGCTTTTGGGTGTAGAGGTGTATACATGTCTGTTAAGTCCATCTGTTGTAGTGTGTTGTTGACTGCCTCTGTGTCCTTTCTTATTTTCTGACTGATTGACCTTGGCTTTGGAGTCAGTGGTGTGTGGAAGTTCCTTAAAATGAATGCATTGCATTCTGTGTCCTCCTTTAATTCTGTTAGTATTTGTTTCACATATGTTGTTGGTCCTGTGTTGGGTGCATAGATTTTAATAATGGTTATACCTTCTTCTTGTACTGACCCCTTTGTCATTATGTAATGTCATTCTTTGTCTATTGTGAATTTCTTTGTTTTGAATTCTATTTTGTCTTATGCAAGTACTGCAACTCCTGCTTTTTTCTCCTAATTGTTTGCACGAAATATCTTTTTCCCTCCCTTCACTTTTAATCTGTGTATGTCGTTGACTTTGAAGTGAGACTCGTGTAGTAGGCGGCATATAGGTGGTCTTGGTTTTTTATCCATCCATTCTATTACTCTGTTTCTTTTGATTGGTGCATTCAGTCCATTTACATTTAGGGTGATTATCAATAGATATGTACTAATTGCCCTTGCAGGCTTTGGATTCGTGTTTACCAGAGCTTCAAGGACAGCTTCTTTACTATCTACCAGTCCGACTTAACTCACTTATTGTGGTGTTTTAAACACAGTGTGATGGTTCTTCATTTCTCTCCCTTCTTTTTCTTCCTCTTTCACACTTTATATGTTGTGTTTTCTTCTTTACTCTCTGTGTTTCCTTGACTGATTTTGTGGATAGCTGATTTTGTTTTGCATTTACTTAGTATTTGATTGGTCTATTTTCTTTGCTGTGGTTTTATTTTCTCTGGTGACATCTATTTAGCCTTAGGAGCACTCCCATGTAGAGCACTCCCTTTAAAATACAGTGTAGAGATGGTTTGTGGGAGGTAAATTGCCTCAAAACTTTTGCTTATCTGGGAATTGTTTAATCCCTCTTTGAAATTGAAATGATAATCTTGCTGGATACACTATTCATGGCTTGAGACCCTTGTGTTTCATTGCACTGAATACATCATGCCATTCCCTTCTGGCCTGTAAGGTTTCTGCTGGCCCATGTGATGATGGCCTGATGGGTTTTCCTTTGTAGGTGATCTTTTCTCTCTCTGTGGCTGCTTTTAAACGTCTGTCTTTATCATTGTTCTTTGCCATTTTAATTATTGTATGTCTTGATGTAGTCTTCTTGGGTCCCTTGTGTTGGGACCTGTACACCTCCATGTCTTGAGAGACTATCTCCTTACCCAGATTGGGGATGTTTTCAGCAATTACCTCCTCGATAGTACTTTGTATCCCTTTTTCTCTCTCTTCTTCTTCTGGTACCCTATAATGCGGATATTGTTCCGTTTGGATTGGTCACACAGTTGTCTCAATTTTATTTCATTTTAAGAGCTTAGAGATCCTTTCTTTGCTGTGTGCCTCAGCTTCTTAGTATACCTCTTCTCTAATTTCTATCCCATTTACCTTCTCTTCTATTACACCTGATCTGCTTTTAAATCCCTCCCTTGTATGTTTCATTTGAGATATGGAATTTCTTAATGATTGAATCTCCATCTTAAATTTGTCCTTGCATTCTTGAATATTTTTATGTTCCTCCATGAGCATGTTTATGATTTTATTTTAAACTCTCTTTCAGGAAGATGGGTGAGTTTGATTTCATTTGGTCCTTTTGCTGAGGTTTGTGGTATTTCGCTCTGAAGCAGTTTTCTTTGATGTTTCATAATTCTATGTGGTCCCTTCTAGTGCCCAGAAGCTCTCGTCTCTGGAGCTTCTCAATCCCTAGAGTGAGGTTGGGGGTCATAGGGGAGTGGCGCTGGTGTCTTGGGTCAGGAAAGAGCTGTTTCCCGATTCCTGGCTGCAGTGCCTGTCTCCAGTATCAGAACCAGTGGGCAAAGCACACAGGTACAAGCCTCTGTGCTTGGCATCTGTAACTATTGTAGGTGGGGCCTCTGCCTGGCTTGGTGCCAGCACAGTGACTGCTGGTTTGCAAGCAGGTCCCGGCAGGCTGGAAGGAAGTTACAGCAAGCTGTGTGTCACAGTGTGGGGGGGCCTCAGAGCTGAGTAGGCAGCCAGGGGGATGGGGCACCTGAAGCTCCTCAACGTTCCCAACCCGCTGGGCACAGTGCACCCAGACAACCTTGTCCACTTATCCCTTCTCCCCTCGCTGCTAGGAAGCTTCTCAGACCGCCTGCCTTTCCCTTATCCCAGAGTGGCGTGATGTGGATCCCCGTCCTCCACAAATGTCCGGAATCTCAGTCTGTCAAGCACTACACCTGTCCCAGCTCCCCAACCCCGGCAACCTCCAAAGGACCACACAATGTAGGTCTGTGGTCCAAAGCAGGCCTCCGGGCTGGGTGTTCAGCAGTTCAAGGCTTCCACTGACTCGCTGTTCCATTTCTCTTCCTCCCGCCGGTGAGCTGTGGTTGGCCAAGGGCTGGGGTCCCGCCGGATCAAGGCTTTTTTACGTTACCCTGTTTCTTGACGTCTGCATGCAGCCTGGTGCAGCCTTCTTACCTGTTGCTGTTTTAGGGCTAGTTGTATTAATGATATTTTCACATTATATGTGGGTTGGGGAGGAATTCTCTGTCTCACCTTTCATGCCGCCATCTTGAATCTCACCGCTGAATTTTACCAGGTAAATAGAGAAGGCATAATGCCCATTCCCCTTACAGTTTTCCAAAAAATAGAAGAGGAGGGAATACTTCCAAACTCATTCTTTGAAGCCAGCGTCACTCTAATTCCAAAACCAGGCAAAGACCCCACAAAGAAAGAAAATTACAGACTAATATCCCTGATGAACATAGATGCAAGAATACTCAACAAAATATTAGCAAACCAAATACAAAAATACATCAACAGGATCATACACCATGATCAAGTGGGATTCATCTCAGGCATGCAAGGATGGTACAGCATTCGAATATCCATCAACATTATCCAACACGTCAACAAAAAGAAGGACACAGACCACATGATCATCTCCAGAGATGATGAAAAAGCATTCGACATCCATTCATGATAAAACTCTCAACAAAACGGGTATAGAGTGCAAGTACCTCAACATAATAAAGGCCGCACGTGACAAACCCACAGCCAACATCATACTTAACAGCAAGAAGCTGAGAGCTTTTTACCTAAGATCGGGAGGAAGACAGGGATGCCCACTCCCCACACTGTTATTCAACATAGTACTGGAGGTCCTAGCCACGGCAATCAGACAACACAAAGAAATACAAGGCACACAGATTGGTAAAGGAGAACTTAAACTGTCACTATTTGCAGATGGATGACATGATATTGTACATAATAAACCCTAAAGACTCCACTCCAAAACTACTAGAACTAATATCTGAACTCAGCAAAGTTGCAGGATACAAAATTAATACACTGAAATCTGTTGCTTTCCTATACACTAACGATGAACTAGCAGAAAGAGAAATGAGGAAAACAATTCCATTCAAAATTGCATCAAAAAGAATAAAATACCTTGGAATAAACCTAGCCAAAGAAGTGAAAGACCTACACCCTGAAAACCAGAAGACACTCTTAAGAGAAATTAAAGAGGACACTGACAAATGGAAATTCATCCCATGCTCTTGGCTAGGAATAATTAATATTGTCAAAGTGGCCATCCTGCCCAAAGCAATCTACATCTTCAATGCAACCCCTATCAAAATACCAACAGCATTCTTCAACGAACTGGAACAGATAGTTCTAAAAATCATATGGAAGCACTAAAGATCCCGAATAGCCAAAGCAATCCTGAGAAGGAAGAATATAGCAGGGGGGATGTCACTTCCCAACTTCAAGCTCTACTACAAAGCCACATTAATCAAGACAATCTGGGACTGGCACAAGAACAGACTCACCGACCAGTGGACCAGAATAGAAAGTCTGGATACTAACCAAAGCATATATGGTCAATTAATATATGCTAAAGGAGCCATGGATATACAATGGGGAAATGACAGCCTCTTCAGCTGGTGTTGGCAAAACTGGACAGCTCCATGGAAGAGAATGAAACTGGATCATGGTCTAACCCCATACACAAAAGAAAATTCAAAATGGATCAAAGACCTGAATGTAAGCCGTGAAACCATAAGGCTCTTAGAAAAACACATAGGCAGAAATCTGTTGGACATAAACATGAGCAACTTCTTCATGAACATATCTCCCCGGGCAAGGGAAACAAAAGCAAAAATGAACAAGTGGGACTACATCAAGCTGAAAAGCTTCTGTACAGCAAAGGGCACCATCAGCAGAACAAAAAGGCATCCTACAGTATGGGAGAATATATTCATAAATGACATATCCGATAAAGGGTCGACATCCAAAATACATATAAAGAGCTCACGCACCTCAACAACAAAAAAGAAAATAATCCTATTAAAAAATGGGCAGAGGATCTGAACAGACACTTCTCCAAAGAAGAAATTCAGATGGCCAACAGGCACATGAAAAGATGCTCCACATCGCTAATCATCAGAGAAATGCAAATTAAAACCACAACGAGATACCACCTCACACCAGTAAGGATGGGCACCATCCAAAAGACAAACAACAACAAATGCTGTTGAGGATGTGGAGAAAGGGGAACCCTCCTACACTGCTGGTGGGAATGTAAACTAGTTCAAGCATTGTGGAAAGCAGTATGGAGGTTCCTCAAAAACTCAAAATAGAAATACCATTTGACCCAGGAATTCCACTCCTAGGAATTGTACCCAGGAATGCAGCAGCCCAGTTTGAAAAAGACATATTCACTCCTAGGTTTTATTGCAGCCCAATTTACAATAGCCAAGAAATGGAAGCAACCTAAGTGTCCATCAGTAGAGGAATGGGTAAAGAAGAGGTGGTACATATACACAATGGAATATTATTCAGCCATAAGAAGAAAACAAATCCTACCATTTGCAACAACATGGATGGAACTAGAGGGTATTATGCTCAGTGAAATAAGCCAGGCGGAAAAAAGAAGTATCAAATGATTTCACTCATCTGTGCAGTATAAGAACAAAGAAAAAAAGTGAAGGAACAAAACAGCAGCAGACTCACAGAACCCAAGAATGGACTAACAGTTACCAAAGGGAAAGGGACTGGGGAGGATGGGTGGGAATGGAGGGATAAAGGGAAAAAAACAGGCATTATGATTAGCAGACATAATGTAGAGGGGGGCCACGGGGAGGGGTGTACAACAGAGAGAAGACAAGTAGTGATTCTATAGCATCTTACTATGCTGATGGACAATGACTTGTAATGGGATGTGTGGGGGGGACTTGATGATGGGGGGAGTCTAGTGAACATAATGTTGCTCAGGTAATTGTAGATAAATGATACCAAAATAAAAAAAAAGAATTTTTCTTCTTAAACTTCCTGGGTTTTTTTCCAAATGCAGTTTTGGCTTTAAGGTGGGATCTCCCTGTCTGTATTATGCTGTCCATAGGTGGGCCTTTTAGCAGGCAAGAGTAAATCTTAGAATGATGTAATTGACACAATGAAGACATGGGCTGTGCTCAGATTCTTTTATCAGGGTAATATTCACAGACGTTCAAGGCCAAGTTGCTGTTCACCTTTTGAACTGTGACTGATTAACTTACTAACTCTGAGTCTTTTCTGGATTTCTAGGTTTAACTGGTTTACTAAGTCCTTTCTTTTGGGCTTTACTAACTTTGTTCTCCTTCCACCCCACTTATACCTATTTTCCTGCCTAACCACGGTGAAAAGACTGCAGTGCAGGCTAGATATCAAATAGGTGTGTGACCATCCACAAGGCAGTCAGTAATTGCGCTCTTTCTTCATCTAGGGAAACCGAAGAGGAGGGCAGCAGCAGCAGCAGCTTGAGGTCCCGGCCGGCGTCCGCTTGTCCCTGCGGGGCTGCCGCTGTCTTCCCTCATGGAACCGCCAGGCTTCGTCGGCCTCGTCCCTCAGGCAGCGCGCCGGGCTGACTGCCCAGGGCCATTCTCCGAAAGCGCCTGCCTCGCCGCCCACGCCGCCGCCGCCGCGCCGCCGCCGCCGCCGAGGTTCCCTGGAGGCCGCGCCAGGCGGCGAGAGCACAGCCACCGGGGCGTTCCTGCAGCGAGTGGCCGCCGACGGCTCCCCGTGCCCGGCGCTCCTGCCCCTCGCCGCCGCCTGACACCGCTTCGGAGCGCCCCCCGGCCCTTCCCGTGCCCTCCGCCCGGATGGAGCACCTGGAACTGTAAGGTTTGAAGTGCTGCTAGATAATTCTAAAATTATAGTTTTATATTTGAGTTATATTGACATATCGCATTGTGTTCGTTTTAGGTGTACAACATAATGATTCGATCCATTATTACACAGTGTGAAATGATTACAACAGGAAGTTTAGTTAACATCCATCACTATTTATCACTATATGTAGTTAGGAGGCTTTTCTTCTTGGGACGAGAACTTCTAATTTATACTCTCTCAACATTTAAATCTACAATACAACATTGTTAACTATATTCACCCTGCTGTATATTACATCCCAGGACTTATGTGTCTCGTAACTGGAAGTTCGCAGCTTTAGACCTTCACCCATTGTGCCTACCCCCGACCCCTCACCCCCACCTTCTCTGGTACTCACCACTATGTTCTCAACATGTATGAATTGTCTCTTTTTTATTTTGTTTTTTTTTAGATGCCAAATATAAGTGATACTCTACAGTATTTGACTTATTTC
>JAVSCE010002371.1:0-141125 GCA_032199065.1 Smutsia gigantea | reverse complement strand
GATCACCTGTAATACCTTTTACTAATTCTTTTATTATTCATCATCATCTAATTTACTCTGAGTGTGTATATTTATTGTTTTTGAACAACCAAGCTTATCCATTCATTCATCTGTCTTAATGTACACACCTAAGTAGGATGCCTGACTCACTAGGCAGCTCAGGTCATTTGGTATCACAAACTATGACATAATACCTCCAAGAAAGAATGATGTCGCTATCTACAGGTCTGTGGGTGTTATCAGTATTCTTTTGCATTTCCCCCTTCCTATAGCACCTAGGATGGATAAATTACACATTAAAATATATAAGAAGAGATATTAATGACTGGAAAGTCATTTAATCTAAGTAACATGTGTCTCATGAAAATATTATTATATGTAATTATGGCTATAACATACTAATGTACAGCTAGAGATAACTTAAATGTTGTAGATGAGTTATTTCTAATCCTTAAAACAAATCTATAAATTTATTTATTGATAGAGGCATTTCATTTAATTATACATCTACTTTCTTAATGTGGTAGGAGATGAAGATGCAATAAAACAAAGACAGTCACTGCCCTCAAGGAATTCACAGTCTAGTGAGGTAGAGGGAATAAAAAACATGCAATTAAATATAGAGAAAGATTCCAATAAAAGAAGCATATGGAAGCCAGAGAAGGTGGTGGCAGGAAATGAAATAGGATGGTAAGAAAGGCATTCTAGGATGAAGGAAGAGAGTTTATGCAAGTGATATATTCTGGTAATACTGGAATACGAAAACAGCATATGTACAAGGTCCTATGGTGTTTTACTTTCATTATCTCATTTAATTTTCACAATAATTTTAAGGTAGGTACTAGTATCTCCATTCCAAGATGAGAACATTGAAGTTTAGATAATTTAAGTACCTTGTTTAAGATCACAGAGCTAATAAGTAACAAAGCCAGATTCTGAATGGACTCTGGAGCATACCTCTATATTGTTTCTTCCATAACCTTTCATTTGAATCATCTTTAAATGTTCAAAAAAAAAAAAAACCAAAAACCAAAAAATTATCACAGTACGATGATATAGTACAGGTACATCTACCACAAGTTTTATGATATACAGAAGATTCCTCGACCTAAAGTTGTGAACCAGGATCTAAAATTAAATTTATTTTGCATTTTTATCTTTATTTTAGTTTTCATGTGTTAGCAAAATATTTCTGTAACTATTTGGCCTTTCCACAATATACTGAGGCACTTAAGTGGCCCATTTTGGGCAATCTTCTAGGTAAAGGGAATAATGGGGAGTGACTATTAATTAGTACGCATTCTCTTTGGGATGATGAAAATGTTTTGGAATTAGATAGTGGTGATGGTTCTATAATTCTGTGAGTATACTTAAAATAATTAACTTGTATACTTTAAGAGGGTGCATTTTATAGTATGTGAATTATAAGATATGCACCTACATATCCACAATACTACCAGCAACATCAGGAAGTTAACATTGATTTGTTACTACCATGTAATCCTCAGGCCCCATTCAAGCTTTTCTAAGTGTCCCAACAATATCCTAAATATAAATATAAGCACACTCCCCCCTCCCTGCCCCCACACAAAAGGATTCAGTCCAGAATCATATGTATTTGGTAGTCATGTCATTTTAGTCTCCTTGAATCTTGAACAGTTCCCCGGTCCTTTAATTTTATGACAATGGATACTTTTGAAGATTACATGCTAGATTTGGATGTTAAGGTGTGTGCTCTTTGGTGTTGGGGTTCCCTGCTCCCAGGTCCTCTCATGGACAGAGCTAGAAATGGATATATATATGTATGTGCAGAAATATATATGCTATACCACTTATAAACTGAGTAATTTTGGTCAAATAAATTAGCCTCTTTCAGTTCTAGTACTGAAATCTGTAAAAAAAAAAAGTGGTAACAATCTAAGATACTGTATACAAAAGCCTAATGATCCCTAGAGATGGATAAATTTCAATTATTTTTCAGTATGATAAAATTCGAAACCTTATTTTGGGGGTTATGCTGTTGCTCGTTGGTATCACCATTCTGATTGTTGGTATTCCTGCCATACAATTAAGTATTTTGAGTATCACTCCTGACATTCCTCACCATTTCTTCACATCTTATATTCTATCTTTATCACTGTTGTCAGATATACCACACATAAAGGCTCCCCACTTCTGCTTATGTCACAGTGCAAGTATGGTATGTCATTTCATTCTGTCACTACCTAAAAAGTTCCAACTAACTCTTTCAGATTCTGTTTAAATATCTTTAACTTTAATAGATTCTTCCAAACTCAACGATATTGCCACAGATTATTTGTACTTCTCTAAAAATACTTTTCATATTGTATCATTGTTTACAGATCTGTTTTCCCAGCCAGAAAGTATGAGAAGTGTGTTCTATGCTCAATTAGGTCAAGACCAGTGTCTTATTCATTTGCATACTTTACAAGTCAAGCATGGTGTGCACATCACACATGATGCCATATTATAAATATGTGTAGACTATTACAACCAATCCTAAGAATTCTTACACATTTAATATAGCTGTAATTAATAATTCATAGATTGTTATATACACAGATTCTTCCAGAATATCACTGTCCAATACAGTAGCCATTAGCCTTATGTGTGGCTACTGTATTGAGCACTTGAAATAAACTTAATCTAAATTGAGATATACTGCAAGTATGAAATATACACCCAATTTATTTAAGGACATGAAAAATTTCATTAATAAATTTTTATACTGATTACATGTTGAAATAATACTTTGGATATACTGGGATAAATATATTATTAAAATTAACTGCACCTATTTATTTCTAATGTGGCTACTAGAAAATTTTGAATTACATGTGTAGCTCACATTGTATCTGTGCTGAACAGTGTTATTCTAGAAGCTTCCTGGTTAGTTTCTGGGGAACAAAGAGGTCAAAAGATTGAGGACTAGATATATGGCTTCCTTAGAGCAAGGACAATAAATAACAATTTTGCATAGCTGTAAAACCTTGCAAGCTATAGGGACCAGAACATTCAAATGGATGCATAAGAGAAACATGAGGGAATGTAGGCATCTAAGAATATATTATTTTGGTGAACTGATTATGTCTTTGAAAGATGTCTCGATGGGACTCTGTTCTACAATCCTACTCTAAAATTACACTCAGAAAGCTATAGTGTTCTCAGAGACAGACTTCCGGGAAGATGGTGGTGTGAGCAGGGCGGTGGAAATCTCTTCCCCAAACCATATGTATTTATGAAAATAAAACACGTACAACTATTCCTAAAAAAGAGACCAGAAGACACAGGACAGCACATAGCCTGCAGCCAAACCTGAGAGGACTCGGCACCCCGCGAGGCAGGTAAGATACAGAGCCGCTACCCGGGGGGACGCGAGCACTCCCCAACCTCAGCGCACTGGCAGGAAGAGAGGATTCAGAGCCGGGAGGGAGTGGAAGTACAGGCCCGTGAAATAACCAGCCCCGGTGATCTGCGCCGAGAGTGCTGACACACATGGCGCAGTGTAGTGGAGATTGAAGAGACAGAGGGGCAGGATATGAGCGGGGAACGCAACCAGGTCCTTGCAGCTGGCTCCCAGGAAGAAAAAAAAACAAAAGCGCGCGCTTTTTTCAGCAGTCTTAAAGAGACGGGAGCCCAGCGGAGGAGCCGGATGGCCCCAGTACACTCAGCCCAGCAGGCTGGGAGCCCTGGGGAGTTTCGAACCCCTTAGCTGGTGACTGGGAAAGGGTGGCCGCACTTAGACTTCCCACAGAGATCAACAGCCTCCCATTCATTGCCACCCAGGCCAGACCTATAAAGGGCCCTGCGGAGCGGCGCGGCTGCGGAATAGTAGAGCAACAGCACCACCTACAGCATCCCCACAGAATCTACTCCCAGTGGGCGGTTTTTTGTTTGTTTGTTTTTCTTTTTTTTGTTTGTTTTTTCTTCTCTTTCTTTTTTCTTTTCTTCTCTCTCATTCTTTTTTTCTTTTCTTTTTAAAGTCTTAAAGAGCTCAGCTGACATACGTGGCACCTACTAGCGACCATTTCTATAGCCATGAAAAGACAGAGGAATATGGTCCAGACTAAGATCAACCAGACAACCCCAGAGAGGGAGTCTGAAGGGATGGAAATGCACAGTCTTCCTGAAAAAGAATTCAGAAAAAACTCATAACCACACTAATGGATCTACAGAGAAATGTGAAAGAGCTGAGGGATAAAGTGAGGGAAGTGAGGAAAGATAATGCAGAAATCAGACAAGCGATCGACGGGCTTAACAGCAGACTGGATGAGATGCAAGAGACTGTTAATGGAATAGAAATCAGAGAACAGGAATACAGAGAAGCTGAGGCAGAGAGAGATAAAAGGATCTCTAGGAATGAAAGAATATTGAGAGAACTGTGCGACCAACCCAAACGGAACAATATTCACATTATAGGAGTTCCAGAGGAAGAAGAGAAAGAAAAAGGGATAGAAAGTGCCTTTGAAGAAATAATTGCTGAAAACTTCCCCATGCTGGGGAAGAAAATAATCTCGCAGTCCACAGAAGCCCACAGATCTCCCAACACAAGGGACCCAAGGAAGACAACACCAAGACACATAATAATTAAAATGGCAAAGATCAAAGATAAGGACAGAGTATTAAAGGCAGCTAGAGAGAGAAAAAAGATCACCTACAAAAGAAAACCCATCACACTATCATCAGACTCAACAGAAACTTTACACACCAGAAGAGAATGGCATGATATATTTAACGTAATGAAACAGAAGGGCCTCGAACCAAGAAAACTGTATCCAGCACGATTATCACTTAAATATGACGGAGGGATTAAACAAATTCCAGATAAGCGAAAGTTGGGAGAGTTTGCCTCTCATAAACCACCACTGCGGAATATCTTAAACGGACTGCTCTAGAGGGAAGCACCACTAAGGCTAAAAAGATGTCACCAGAGAAAATAAAATCATAACAAAGAAAGCAGACCATCCAAATACTAACTAAAGGCAAAGAATAAAACATCTAGTATATAAAGAATGGAGGAGGAAGAATAAGAAGGGAGAGAAATAAAGAAACATCAGATTGTGTTTACAATAACTTAACAAGAAAGTTAAGTTAGACTGTTAGATGGTAAAGAAGCAACCCTTGAAACTTTGGTAACCACGAATCTAAAGCCAGCAATGGCAATAAGTACATATCTATCGATAATCACCCTAAATGTAAATGGACTGAATGCACCAATCTAAAGACACAGAGTAACAGAATGGACAAAAAAGCAAGACCCATCTATATGCTGCTTACAAGAAACTCACCTCAAACCCAAAGATATACACAGACTAAAAGTGAAGGGATGGAAAAAGATATTTCATGCAAACAACAAAGAGAAAAAAGCAGGTGTTGCAGTACTTGTATCAGACAAAATAGACTTCAAAACGAAGAAAGTAGCAAGAGATAAAGAGGACATTACATAATGATAAAGGGGTCAGTCCAACAAGAAGATATAACCATTATAAATATATATGCACCAACACAGGAGCGCCAGCATATGTGAGACAAATACTAACAGAATTAAAGGAGGAAATAGACAGCAATGCATTCATCTTAGGAGACTTCAACACACCACTCACTCCAGAGGACAGATCAACCAGACAGAAAATAAGTAAAGACATAGAGGCATTGAACAACACACTAGAACAGATGGACCTAACAGACATCTACAGAACTCTACACCCAAAAGCAACAGGATACACATTCTTCTCAAGTGCACATGGAACATTTTCCAGAATAGACCACATACTAGGCCACAAAAAGAACCTCAGTAAAGTCAAAAATATTGAAATCCTAACCAACCAACTTCTCAGATCACAAAGGTATAAAATTAGAAATAAATTTTAGAAAGAAATCAAAAAGGCTCACAAATACATGAAGACTTAACAACACTCTCCTAATTAATCAATGGGTTAACGACCAAATCAAAACAGAAATCAAAGAATATATGGAGACTAATGACAACAACAACACAAAGCCACAACTTCTGTGGGACGCAGCAAAGGCAGTTCTAAGAGGAAAGTATATTGCAATCCAGGCCTATTTAAAGAAGGAAGAACATTCCCAAATGAATAGACTAAAGACACAATTACAGAAATTGGAAAAAGAAGAACAAATGAGGCCCAAAGTCACCAGAAGGAGGGACATAATAAAGATCAGAGAAGAATGGAATAAAATTGAGAAGAATAAAACAATAGAAAAAAAATCAATGAAACCAAGAGCTGGTTCTTGGAAAAAATAAACAAAATAGATAAACCCCTAGCCAGACTCATTAAGAGAAAAAGAGAATCTACACACATAAACACAATCAGAAATGAGAAAGGAAAAATCACGACGGACCCCACAGAAATACAAAAAATTATAAGAGAATATTATGAGAATCTATATGCTAACAAGCTGGAAAACCATAGAAGAAATGGACAACTTCTTAGAAAAATACAACCTTCCAAGACTGACCAAGCAAGAAACAGAAAAACTAAACAGACCAATCACCAGTGACGAAATCGAATTGGTAATCAAAAAACTACCCAAGAACAAAACCCCCGGGCCTGATGGATTCACCTCTGAATTCTACCAGACATATAGAGAAGAAATAACACCGATTCTCCTTAAAGTTTTCCAAAAAATAGAAGAGGAGGGAATACTTCCAAACTCATTCTATGAAGCCAGCATCACTCTAATACCAAAACTGGGCAAAGACCTCACCAAAAAAGAAAATTACAGACCAATATCCCTGATGAACGTAGATGCAAAAATACTCAACAAAATATTAGCAAACCGAATTCAAAAATACATCAAGAGGATCATACACCATGATCAAGTGGGATTCATCCCAGGGATGCAAGGATGGTACAACATTCGAAAATCCATCAACATCATCCACCACATCAACAAAAAGAAGAACAAAAACCACATGATCATCTCCATAGATGCTGAAAAAGCATTTGACAAAATTCAGCATCCATTCCTGATTAAAACTCTCAACAAAATGGGTATAGAGGGCAAGTACCTCAACATCATAAAGGCTATATATGACAAACCCACAGCTAACATCATACTTAACGGCGAGACGCTGAAAGCTTTTCATCTAAGATCGGGAACAAGACAGGGATGCCCACTCTCTCCACTGTTATTCAACATAATACTGGAGGTCCTAGCCACAGCAATCAGACAAAACAAAGACATACAAGGCATCCAGATTGGTAAAGAAGAAGTCAAATTGTCACTATTTGCAGACGACATGATACTGTACATAAAAAACCCTAAAGACTCCACTCCAAAATTACTAGAACTAATATCTGAATTCAGCAAAGTTGCAGGATACAAAATTAACACACAGAAATCTGTTGCTTTCCTATACACTAACAATGAACTAACAGAAAGAGAAATCAGAAAAACAATTCCATTCACAATTGCATCAAAAAGAATAAAATACCTAGGAATAAACCTAATGAAGGAAGTGAAAGACCTGTACTCTGAAAACTACAAGAACACTCCTAAGAGAAATTAAAGAGGACACTAACAAATGGAAATGCATCCCATGCTCTTGGCTAGGAAGAATCAATATTGTCAAAATGGCTATACTACCTAAAGCAATCTACAGATTCAATGCAATCCCTATCAAACTACCAACAGCTTTCTTCAATGAACTGGAACAAATAATTCTAAAATTCATATGGAACCACAAAAGACCCCGAATAGCCAAAGCAATCCTGAGAAGGAGGAATAAAACAGGGGGAATTACACTCCCTGACTTCAAGCTCTACTACAAAGCCACAGTAATCAAGACAATTTGGTATTGGCACAAAAACAGACCCACAGACCAGTGGAACAGAATAGAAAATCCAAACATTAACCCAAACATATACAGTCAATTAATATTTGATAAAAGAGCCTTGGATATACAATGGGGAGATGACAGCCTCTTCAGCAGCTGGTGTTGGAAAAACTGGACAGCTACATGTAAGAGAATGAAACTGGACTACTGTCTAGCCCCATACACAAAGGTAAACTCAAGGTGGATCAAAGACCTGAATGTAAGTCATGAAACCATAAAACTCTTAGAAAAAAACATAGGCAAAAATCTCTTGGACATAAACATGAGCAACTTCTTCATGAACATATCTCCCCGGGCAAGGGAAACAAAAGCAAAAATGAACAAGTGGGACTATATCAAGCTGAAAAGCTTCTGTACAGCAAAGGACACCATCAGTAGAACAAAAAGACATCCTACAGTATGGGAGAATATATTCATAAATGACATATCTGATAAAGGGTTGACATCCAAAATATATAAAGAACTCACGCACCTTAACAAACAAAAAGCAAATAATCCAATTAAGAAATGGGCAGAGGACATGAATAGACACTTCTCTAAAGAAGAAATTCAGATGGCCAACAGGCACATGAAAAGATGCTCCACATGGCTAATCATCAGAGAAATGCAGATTAAAACCACAATGAGATATCACCTCACACCAGTGAGGATGGCCAACATCCAAAACACAAACAACAACAAATGTTGGCGAGGATGTGGAGAAAAGGGAACCCTCCTACACTGCTGGTGGGACTGCAAATTAGTTCAACCATTGTGGAAAGCAGTATGGAGGTTCCTCAAAAAACTCAAAATAGAAATACCATTTGACCCAGGAATTCCATTTCCTAGGAATTTGCCCTAAGAATGCAGCAGCCCAGTTTGAAAAAGACATATGCACCCCTATGTTTATCACAGCACTATTTACAATAGCCAAGAAATGGAAGCAACCTAAGTGTCCATCAGTAGATGAATGGATAAAGAAGATGTGGTACATATACACAATGGAATATTATTCAGCCATAAGAAGAAAACAAATCCTACCATTTGCAACAACATGGATGGAGGTAGAGGGTATTATGCTCAGTGAAATAAGCCAAGCTGAAAAAGACAAGTACCAAATGATTTCACTCATATGTGGAGTATAAGAACTGAGAAAAAAACTGAAGGAACAAAACAGCAGGAGACTCACAGAACCCAGGAACGGACTAATAGTTACCAAAGGGAAAGGGACTGGGGAGGATGGGTGGGAAGGGAGGGCAAGGGGGAAAAAGGGACATTACAATTAGCAGATGAAATGTTAGGGGGGCACGGGGAGGGCTGTACAACCCAGAGAGGACAAGTAGTGACTCTGTGGCATCTCGCTACGCTGATGGACAGTGACTGTACTGGGGTTGGGGGATGACCTGATGAAGGGGGTAGTGTAATCACCGTAATATTGCTCATTTAATTGTAGATTAATGATATCAAAATAAACTTAAAAAAAACTGAAGGAACAAAACAGCAGAAGACTCACAGAACCCAAGAATGGACTAGTAGTTACCAAAGGGAAAGGGACTGGGGAGTATGGGTGGGAAGGGAGGGATAAGAGGGAAAAAGGGGCATTATGATTAGCAGACGTAATGTGGGGGCAGCACGGGGAGGGGTGTACAACTCAGAGAAGACAAGTAGTGATTCTATAGCATCTCACTATGCTGATGGACAGTGACTGTAATGGGGTTGGTGGGGGGGACCTGATGAAGGAGGTAGTTTAATAACCATAATATTGCACATGTAATTGTAGATTAATGATACCAAAATAAATTATATAAAAAAAGCTATAGTGTTCTCACAAGTTTTTTCTACAAATAATTTATTTGCTTGGCTCTTTACTTCAAGTCAGTCTGGATCCTTTTTAGTGAAAACTATAGACTATAAATCCCATCCTTTTTTCTTTTTCAGTCTCTTGTCTCAATATAATGCTGGAATAATGTGCTATTTTCTCAGATTTGAAGTCTGTGGATTAAAAGAAATAAGCGTTTAGTCAATTTTCTCATTACTGACCTGCATTTCATATTTCAGAGTCATGTGGAAGCACCAGGATCCCATTCCCACCACTGAAATTAAAACAAACAAAAAACAATTAGCATGAAATTCTTTAGGCAGCCAAAGTAAACTGAGAAGACAATAAGGCATTTTAAAGCACTGAGTTTTAAGAACAATACAGTTCATGAAATCTTGTGGCAGGATATAGCAAACTCTGCATAAGCTCTATAATTAATGAAATTTTGGTATAGAAAAACAAAACTAGTACAGTGTAAGTTCTCTTAAATTTCCTCCACTAAGTGATTTAACAGATTAATCAATATTCTCCATTTTCTCTATAAAATACTACCTGATGCTCAGGATAAGCTTTAGTGGTCACAGCAGGTTAACTTTTTCAGTATTTCCTTCTGACCCAAATAGTTGAACTGTATGCTTACTAAGAGCCAGTCAGTTATGTTTGTTCCCAAAGCTGTTAACATATATTTAGTTATCAGAAATATAATTACAAAAGAGAGTAGCTGTTTCTATAAAAGCTATTTAAAATCCTTAGAACAGACTGAATAAAGAGAGTTGCTAATAAAAATTGTTGTTGAGTTAGGTATGGGCAAGATGTCTGTTACCGACTGGGAAAAATAGTAAAAATCTGAAGATTTTTATATTTGTGTCTCAAAGTTCTTCCCAAGTGCCTGTATTTTAAGTAAACTGTTTTCATTTTGGGGTTAAAAATTTTTTTTTTGTTTTTAATGCAAGAAAGACTAAAAGTAAATAGAACTAAAATTAGGACCCCACAGTCAAAGGCCATGTCCTAAATCAAATAATTGTCAAAGGTTATATCTTTTAATTAAAATAAAACTTAAGTTGGTGTGTATATATATTTTTTCAATAATTATATTGCTTTGCCTTTAAAAAAATAAACTGACCAATATTAGCCCCTAATCACATCTGATAATAGGACTCCTACTGCGATTCAGTAAGTTTAGTTCAACAAACATTTACTGAGTACCTTCTATTTGCTAAATTCAGTCACAGATGCTGAGGTACAAAGATAAGTTCAGTCATGGCACTAATAAAGCATATAGACTAAGGGAGGGGACAGGCAAATAAACAAGATGCCAGTACATAGAGATATGATAAAGAAATATGTAAAGAGTACAATGGGAGCACAGAAGACAGGCATTATGAAGGAAGTCGGAGAAAGCAAGAATGGCATCCAAAGAGCTAGCCTTAAGGATATAGAGGAGTTAGCCCCACAGAGCAAAAGGGTGTCACCAAATAAAGTGTATGAAGCCACTGGAGAAAAATTTTAGACTCTTTGTTACTCTTGCTATAAAAAGAAAATCACTACACACATTATCACATCATCTTCTACTACTCAGAATGAGAAAAGTAAAGTGTTACGATTGTTTCATTGAAGAAATGAGGAAGCAGAATGATTGATGTCTTTTTTCCAAAGGAGAAATTGGAAGATGCAAACATGGATAAGTTAGTGGAAGGGAGAAAAAACAAATCCTGTGAGTTATTTAAAGTCACACAATATACTATGAAGTAAAATAATAAAAATGAAGTGGGATGGCTATTTGTCCTCAAAGGTAGACTGGCCACTTAATCATGCTGTCTCAAGGACTGTTTTACCCAAACCTTTTCAGATGTTCTGTTGTTACCATTTATTATACAGCACTAAAAGTATGATTTTTCAGAAATCTCTTCAATTTATTTCAACAATCCATTTGGAATGAAATGTAACAGAACATCATCACCTTTCTTCACACGATATTTTATATTTTGCCACTTGAAAGTACACCACCAATTTTTGCTAGATTATCAGCCTTTTTTTAGTTTTTTGTGGAACCTCCATACTACTTTCCATAGTGGATGCACCAATTAACATTTCATACTACCCAGTAATTCCACTTCTAGGAATTTACACCAAGAAAACAATCTCTGATTCAAAAAGACATACGCACCCCTGTATTTATTGCTGCATTATTTACAGTAGCCAAGATATGGAAGCAATCAAAGTGCCTGACAATAGATGAATGAATAAAGATATGGTGCATATATACAGTGGAATATTATTCATCCATAAAAAATAAAGAAATCCTGCTATTTGTGACATGAATGGACTTAGAGGGTATTATGCTAAGTGAAATAAGCCAGGTGGAGGAAGATAAATACCATAGGATTTCACTTATATATGGAATTAAAAACAAAGCAAAACAAAATGAACAAAGCAGCAACAGACTCATAGACACTGAGAAGTGACTGGTGGTTACCAAGGCGGAGGGGTGGGGTAGGTGAGTAAAACAGGTGAAGGGGATAAAGAGGCACAAAATCTCATAGTATAAATGAGTCACAGGGATGAAAGTACTGCATAGAGAATATAGTCACTAGTTCTGTAACATCTTTCTATATTGACAGATAGTAACTACTGTATAGTTGGGGTGAGCATTTAATAATGTATATAACTGTTCAATCACTATTGTATACTTGAAACCGATATAATACTGCATATTAACTATACTTTAACAGAAAAAAATTTTAAGTATCAGCTTTAAATAAATTTATAGTATGTGAATTACATCTCAATAAAGTGCACAACTGCTTTTAGTATGTTCACAGGCTTGTGCAACTATCTCTCTAATTTTAGAAGATTTTCATTACCCCAAAGAGAAACCCCATACCTATTACAGTCACTTTCTATTTCTCCTCAAATTCTATCCCCTCCTCAGCTTTAGACAACCATTAATCTATTTTTCTGTCTGTATATTTGCCTGTTCTGGATTTTCATATAAATGGAATACAATACATAGTCTTCTCTACATAGTTTCTTTCATTTAGCACATTTAACTTTCATTCATGTTATGGCATGTATAATTCATTCCTTTTATGGATAATATTCCATTGTACGAACATACTATGTTTTATTTATCCACTTATCAGTTGATGAGACATTGTTGTGACTTGCATGCTTGTGTCCCCCCTGCCTAAGTTCATATGTTAAAGGTCTAACCCACAATGTGATGGTATTTGGGGCAGGGGCCTTTGGGAGGTAATGAGAAATAGATGAGGTTTTGAGGGGGGGGCCCCATGATGGGATCAGCGTCCTCATAAGAAGAGAGAGAGATAGGGCCTTGATCTCTCAACCTGCCTGCATGCAACAAGGATAGGCCATGTGAGGACACAGCAGGAAGATGGCTGTCTGCAAGCCAAGAAAGCGGCTTCACCAGGAAATGAAATAACCAGCACCTTAATCTTGGACTTCCCAGCCTCCAGAACTGTAAGAACTAAATGTCTGTTGTTCAAGCCACCCAGTCTGTTTTGATATGGCAACTTGAACTAAGATAGACATTCAGTTTTTTTCCACATTTTAGCTATTATGAATAATGTTGCTGACATTCCTGTACAAGATTTTGTGCAGACATTATGTTTTCATTTCTCTGTATATAACTAGGAGTGGAATTTCTGAGACATATGGAACTCTGGTTAGCATTTTGAAGTACTACCAAGTGTTTTTCATTCCCACCAGCAATATATGAATTTCTCTACATCCTCCCAATACTTGTTACTCTGTCTTTCTGATTACAGCTATCCTAGTGGATTGAAGTGGTATTCATTATGGTTTTGATTGGTATTTCCCTAATGACTACTCCATTCCCTTTTTTTCTTGTAATAGTTCCACATTTTAGATTTATCTGATATTTTTAATGGCCCTTATTTTTTAGAACAGTTTTAGGTTCACAGCAGAACTGGAAGGTACAGAGATTTTCCATGTACCCCCACTCCCACACCTGCATAGCCTCCCCCACTAGCTCAACATCCCCAACCACAGTGATTCCTTTGTTACAACTGATGAACCTACCCTGACACATCATTAGCACCCAAAGTCCACAGTTTACATTACAGTTGACTCTTGGGTACAGCCAAATTTATAGTGACATTTATCCACTATTATAATATCACACAGAATAATTTCATTGCCCTGAAAATCCTTTGTGCTCTTCATCTTTCCCTCCCCCTGAATCCTTAGTAACCACTGATCTTTTTACTGTCTCCCTAGTTTAACCTTATCCACAGTGTCATATAGTTGCAATCATACAGTATGAAGCCTTTTCAGACTGGCTTCTGTCACTTGTAATATGCACTTAAAGTTCTTTCCTGTCTTTTCATGGCTTGACAGCTCACTTCTTTTATTATTTATTTATTTATTTTACTTAAGTATAGTTCATACAATATTATTTTAGTTTCAGGTGTACAACATAGTGATTTGACAATTATATCCATTATTACATGCTTGAGGTGGTAGACTGAGAAGAGCTTTTAAAGTCATATTAAAAGCTGCTTTTGCTTTTATCCTGTAGACAAAGTAAGTTGTTGAAAAACTACATACATATACCCAAACACACACACACACACACACACACACACAGAGAGACAGACAGACAGACAGAGAGAGATTAACATGATAGGTTTTGCATTTAAAAAAATATCTCTGGTTACAAGGCAGGGAACATCTGAAGGAGTAGTTGCCCAATTCTGATAGCAAAAAAAAAATCTTAGCAACCCATATATTTATTTATAAATTGTTCATACTGCTGGGTTAAGGTACTATGTATATTTTAAAATGCAGAAAATAGAAATTTAGAAAAATGAGGTAAAGAAGTAACATTATATAGACACAGATGTTACACAGTTTTCTTCCTAAACTCCAACAGATCATTTTTCTTACCCTTTGGATGTGAGCATCTCTTACCAGGTGACTGCTAGTTTAAATGATAAAGACAAAAGTCTTTGTAAGGCATACATGGAGCTTAATAATCTGGCTCCACTCCTTTCTTTTACTGCAATTACAGTTCAGTGGAACCTGACTGGTCTCTTATCTCACACTATCAACTTCCAGTCTGCTCTGCCTTTGCTCATCCTGTGCTAACCCTGTCAGCCTGGAATACCCAAACCCCTCATCATCCACTCCTATATGCCTCTAACCTATGTCTCTTGAAATTTTATGCAACTTCTAGATCCAATTTAATTTTTCTTTCCACTCCTCTCAGCTTTTTTCTTTTAAAACAGTTTCAAACTTCTGAAATGTTGAAACCATATCACTGACAAGGTGACATGTGAGACAGAACTTAGATTCACAGGTGGAGATATGAAAGAGAACATGCAAATGGAGAAAGTACACACAATTTGAGTAAAGTTAATGGAAATGAAAAATGTTTAGGGATAAGCATTTCATTTAGTAGGACTGGACTGAGTATAAGAGGAATAGAAAATAAGGCAGGTGAGCTGGGAGCATACATAGTGTTTTTAGTCTGCATCTGCAATACCAGGGCAAGGCATAGAACTTTATACACTCTATCTCCAAACCTTTCAAAGGACCTACAAGTTATCCCTACATTATTATTCCCATTTTGTTTAGGAAGAAAATGGTGTTCAGAAAGGTTAAGAAATTGTCTGAAGTCAAATAGCTAGTGAGTGGCAGAGATTAGATTAGAAACAGTCCATCTGCCCTAAAGCCTTTCATATGTCACACCTATCCTTGGAGGTATTTATGAAAAACTTCAGCATTTTGATAAAGTTGTAGAGGGGGAAGGTGTCCAAAAGGACAGAAGGTTTACTTAGGAAAAGAATGCATGGTGTCCCATGCCACCTGTGAGGTTAGTTAGACGTCTAGGTTAGAAAAAAAATGGGTTCTCAATTAGAATGATGACAATAAAAATGGAAAGAGGCTGATTCTAGACATCATTAAGATAGAAACAAGAGATATGACAAATAAAGGGATATGGGAGTTCAGAGGGCAGGAAGAAGAGAGGATGAAACTGTGGTTTTGTGCCCATGACCTAGGAAACCTGTGGTACAGGGAATAAGGGCAAGAGGTGGTTTGCAAAGGGAAGGGGGTAGAAATAAACTATGATGGCCCAAAGCAGCCCTCTAGAGTAAACCAGACAGGGGAAACTCAGACACATCTCCACATTTCACAAGTAATCAAATGAAAGTTCAGGGAACATTTTGGTTACTTCCTTTCTAATCAGTGATTAACTCAAATGCTCTCCAGACACACTGAAATACTGGGGAAAAAAATGTGACCAAGAGGATAAACACTGATATTCTCGAGTTTCATAAAATGGTTTGTCTGATTATACCCAAAGGAAAACTATAATGCACTATGTGCTTCAAGTGGGGAGAAGGGAGTAAAAACCCTCCTAGCTTAAAAATCAGCAAGTCACAAAAGCAAAAGAACTTAAAAAACACCACCAAAGTTAGCAATATGTGCATGATTTCTTTCAGTAAAGAATTACTTATGAACCTTATAATGAAAAATAAGTTGTAATTTAAGGCTGCACATAAAACTGTCTTGACAAGATACAGGTTTTAGAAACTATTCTCCAGAAACTACTCCTTTAGTGTATAAACTTGTTATAGGAAAGGATAATTTCTTGGTAAGAATAATCATCAAGACAAAATCAGAGGCACCAAATAAAATCATTTCAAAGGCTTGATGTGGCAATACATGGCACATATTTAAGAAATCAAACATTTTCATTAGATAAAAAGAAATGAGGACAAGGTATGATTTCAGGTTTTTTATTGAATTCAGGTAAAGATAGGAAAAAATATTCTGCAGATGTTCAATATTATTTTTTTCTCAACAGAACATATTTTTTGTGGTTAAAACAAAACTATCAAAAGAAAAATTTCCGAATCCACTTTAGAACCTGTTTTTTCCTTTTTAAATTCAGAATCAAAAAGGTGGTAAAACAAATTTAATTTAGCATATTTTCCCAGTGACAATGCTAAAAACCTGACCAAAAATATCAACGACTGGTCCCTTAAGATTAAAGTATCTAATTAGCTCACTTAGACTTTACATAAGTGAGTTAGAGATATTGGAATATCAAGAAGAGTATAAGCCTGGAACTTAAGATGACCTCAGGGGTCAAATCCCAGTTCTCATTTTTATGGGGTTCATTTAGGACAATGCTAAATCCACTTTCCATATCAGAATGTCTAAAATTAAAAAGACTGAAAGTGTAGGCAACCACATGGAATAACTAGAATTCTCAGAAATTGCTGGTGGGAGTATAAATGGTCTAACCATTTTAGAAAATTGTTTGGCAGTTTCCAATAAATTTAAGCACAGATTACCCTATGACCTAGCAATTCTACCTTTAGACATACACTCAGAAGAAAGGTATATGTAAGAAGATCCATAGAAACTTTATTCATAACAGTGCCAAAATGAAAACCCAACTGCCCATTAACAGGAAAATGGGCAAATGAATTACATTATATTCACACAATGGAATATTACATATCACTAAAAAAGAGTAAACTACTGATATAAACAACATAAATGAAGCTTAAAAACATTACATCAAGTGCAAGAAGCCAGAACATATACTATATGATTTCATATATATAAAGTTGATATATAACCATTTTGCAGAATGATGATTATCTTTGGGGATGTGTTGACTGAGAAAGGGCAAAGGGAACTTTCTGGGGTGAATTAAGTTTTCTGTTATCTTGATCTGGGTGGTGGTTACATACTTAAGATTTATATATTTTACTGTATATAAAATATCTCAACTTCAAAAACAAAAAAACTGGGAGGGGGAACCTCTTGCTTCCTGTGCTCCAAATATACTTTGCCCCTCAAAATACTCCCACCCAAGTGATTTGCTTTAGTACCATTCATACTGCTTCTGCAACACCCATCTAAGCCTTAAGGCAGGTTAAGTTAATAACAAACAAATGTTCCACAAGTGTAGGAAAAGTAAGAATACAAAATAACAGTGATAATATCAAATGTGAGATAATGTGGCAACTGAAGGGAAAATCAAGATAATTCTATTTAAGGATATCTGTAACAAAATGAGGGAAATGTTTGAACTACCTAGGGAGGTTAAGGTATGTTAAACAGAATGGAGCTAGGGCAGTAATAATGGACATCATAACATCATAACATAACCAAGACTAGATGATTTTTTAAACTTATTTTCTTAAAAAATAATTGTCATTCAATTACTGTCTTAGTCTGGCTCCAGCCTTAAACACTGAAACATAAGCCACAACTGAGGCCATAGGAACTAGATGAAGAGCTTATCACAGCAGCCTGCTTTCTGTCTTAGGGTATTTTCTACCAAGCTTTCTACCTTTCCACTTTTACTTTCTGGCTATTTTCCTGGCCACCTCATCTCCTCACTTCCTATTTACTGACTACACAGGTTATTTAGCTATTTGTGGCTCCTGCTTCTCTGTGAGCCTGTCTGTGGGTTTTGGATACTATGTGGGGCATGTTTATTCAAAGTTCAGTCATATGAAAACCACAATTCCAAATATGCACAAAGATTAGGAACTATTTTTTTAAAATATAATTTATTCTATTATCATTAATCTACAATTACATGTACAATATTACGGTTACCAAACTACCCCTTCATCAGGTCCCCCACACCAACCCCATTACAGTCACTGTCCATCAGCGTAGTGAGATGCTATAGAATCACTACTTGTCTTCTGAGTTGTACTGCCCTCCCCGTGCCCCCCCAACATTATATCTACTAATCGTAATGCCCCTTTTTTCCTCTTATCCCTCCCTTCCCGCCCATTTTCCCCAGTCCCTTTCCCTTTGGTAACTATTAGTCCGTTCTTGGGTTCTGTGAGTCTGCTGCTGTTTTGTTCCTTCAGTATTTTTTCTTTGTTCTTATACTCCACATATGAGTGAAATCATTTGAAAATATTAGGAACTATTAACCAAAAAAATGAAAATACTATTTCAGTTGGACAATGGGATTATGGGTATTTTGCATTATTTTCTAACTTTGTCTTGAATGTTACTATCACATTAGTTTTTCAACAAAGTAGAAGAAAAGATCATTAATGTTTCTGACAATGTCTGGAAAACTAGGACTAAATAAGTTAGTATGCAAGTTACAAAATGATTTCCAAAGGTCCTTTCACAGCACACTAATTTTATGTCTGTCTTATCAATAAGTGTAATTGCTACATTATTAGCCTGGTACACAGTCCCCTCACTTTCCCCTTGATAAGAGGCATAATGTTCTTAGGATCATTTCAGATGACCGTGATATTGTCTGGTAGTGACAGATAATAGGTATGATCACACTATACTTGAGGCTGCTCCATGCAAAGACTTTCTAGTGATCCTTTTCATGGAGAAATGCCTTTGTGTGTCTCTGACATTTCTACTTAAGCAATTTCCTGTTTCAGCATTAGACTCAGAAAGAGACAGTAAAAATCTTTAATAGACTTTTTCTGCTCTACTTTATTTATTTTTTGGCTATTTTACAACTCATTTTACTTTTCTTGTTGCCAATTACCTACCCACTTAGGTAACTGCACAACAAATACATATGCACAGTGACAAATAGATTTTGTTGCTTATTTACTTGTAGTTCATCTCCCCTCAATGTAACAAAGACTATCTTTTTTTGCTGGCAGGTAATAGGTACTCAAAACTATTTGTAAAGGAAAGAATAAGTGGTCAGTTTTCTATGGTAAATAATATAAACCGAATTTCTGACTTTGGGAATAAAGAGAGAAAATCAATCTCATGAAAAAAAGTGAAATCTTGTGGAAAACGTTTCTTTTGGCTTGGTTCTACTTTGAATAATGCACAGTTTTAATTGCTGCATTATGGTATAATCATTAAAAGTATATAGATCTGGGTGCAAGACAGAGCTCCACCATTTGTTACCTGTTTGATCAAGTTACTTCTCTTCTCCAATATTACATTTATAACATGAAGTTAAAGAGTTCCTCAGGGTTGTAGAGAGCTTTAAATGACATAATATAAATTAATGTACTTACCACAGAGCCTGGTATATAATAAATGTTATATGAATGGTAATCACTATTTTCTCCTCAAACTACAACAATGTTAAGAGCAAATTTTATGACCTCATAAAAATTAATGATTAAGGGACTTCCGGGAAGATGGCAGCGTGAGCAGGGCAGCAGAAATCTCCTCCAAACACTATATTTATCTACGAAAATACAGCAAATACAACTATTCCTAAAAGAGAGACCAGAATACACAGGAAAGCGCACAGCGTGCAGCTAAACCCAAGAGGACTCGGCACCCCAAGAGGCAGGTAAGATACGGAGCCATGACCCGGCGGGACCTGAGCACTCACCCACCCAAGCACACCAGCGGGAGGAGAGGATTCAGAGCCTGGAGGGAGTGGAAGTACACCCCACGAAATAACCAGCCCCGGTGATCTGCATGGGGAGCGCTGACACTAATAGCGCGCTGTAGCGGAGATTGGAGAGACAGAGGGGCAGGATCTGAGCGGGGAACGCGACAGGGTGCTTACAGCTGGCTCCCGGGAAGGAAAAAGAAAAAAAAAAGAAAAGCGCAAGCTTTCTTCAGTGGTCTTAAAGAGACAGGAGCCCAGCAGAGGAGCTGGATGGCCCACACACACTAAGGACAGCGGGCTGGGAGTCCTGGGGAGTTTCGGACCCCTTAGCTGGTGACTGGGAAAGCGTGGCTGCACGTAGACTATTCACTGAGATCAACAGCCTCCCATTCGTTCCCATCCCGGCCAGAGCTATAAAGGGCCCTGCGGAGCAGAGTGGCCATGGCTGCGGAATACTGGGGCAACACCACCACCTATAGCAACCCCACAGAATCTACTCCCAGTGGGTGTTTTTTTTGTTCTGTTTTTTTGTTTTTTGTTTTGTTTTGTTTTGTTTTTTCTTTTCCTTCTTTTTTTCTCTTTCATTATTTTTTTTTTCCCATTTTAAAGTCTTAAAGAGCCCAGCTGACATACATGGCAACTACCAGCGACCACTTCTATAGCCATGAAAAGACAGAGGAATATGGTCCAGACTAAAATCAACCAAACAACCCCAGAGAGGGAGCCTGAAGGGATGGAAATGCACAGTCTTCCTGAAAAAGAATTCAGAATAAAAGTCATAACCATGCTGATGGATCTACAGAGAAATGTGCAAGAGCTGAGAGAGGAAGTGAGGGAATGAGGAAAGACAATGCCGAAATCAGACAAGCGATCGACGGGCTTAACAGCAGACAGGATGAGATGCAAGAGACTGTTAATGGAATAAAAATCAGAGAACAGGAATACAGAGCAGCTGAGGCAGAGAGAGATAAAAGGATTTCTAGGAATGAAAGAATATTAAGAGAACTGTGTGACCAATCCAAACGGAACAATATTCGCATTATAGGAGTACCAGAGGAAGAAGAGAGAGAAAAAGGGATAGAAAGTGTCTTTGAAGAAATAATTGCTGAAAACTTTCCCTCGCTGGGGAAGGAAGTAGTCTCGCAGTCCACCGAAGCTCATAGATCTCCCAACACAAGGGACCCAAGGAAGACAACACCAAGACACATAATAATTAAGATGGCAAAGATCAAAGATAAAGACAGGGTATTAAAGGCAGCTAGAGAGAGAAAAAAGATCACCTACAAAGGAAAACCCATCAGACTATCATCAGACTTCTCAACAGAAACCTTACAGGCCAGAAGAGAATGGCATGATATATTTAACGTTATGAAACAGAAGGGCCTCGAACCAAGAATATTGTATCCAGCATGATTATCATTTAAATATGACGGAGGGATTAAACAATTCCCAGACAAGCGAAAGTTGAGTTTGCCTCTCATAAACCACCACTATAGGATATCTTAAACGGACTGCTCTAGAGGGAAGCACCCCTAAGGATAAAAATATGTCACCAGAGAAAATAAAATCATAGCAAAGAAAGCAGACCATCCAAATACTAACTAAAGGCAAAGAATAAAACACCTAGTATATAAAGAATGGAGGAGGAAGAATAAGAAGGGAGAGAAATAAAGAAACATCAGACGGTGTTTACAATAACTCAACAAGAAAGTTAAGTTAGACTGCCATATAGTAAAGAAGCAACCCTTGAACCTTTGGTAACCACGAATCTAAAGCCAACAATGGCAATAAGTACATATCTATCAATAATCACCCTAAATGTAAATGGACTGAATGCACCAATCAAAAGACACAGAGTAACAGAATGGATAAAAAAGCAAGACCCATCTATATGCTGCTTACACGAGACTCACCTCAAACCCAAAGATATACACAGACTAAAAGTGAAGGGATGGAAAAAGATATTTCATGCAAACAACAAAGAGAAAAAAGCAGGTGTTGCAGTACTTGTATCAGACAAAATAGACTTCAAAACGAAGAAAGTAGCAAGAGATAAAGAAGGACATTACGTAATGATAAAGGGGTCAGTCCAACAAGAAGATATAACCATTATAAACATATATGCACCCAACACAGGAGTGCCAGCATATGTGAAACAAATACTAACAGAATTAAAGGAGAAAATAGACAGCAATGCATTCATTTTAGGAGACTTCAACACACCACTCACTCCAAAGGACAGATCAACCAGACAGAAAATAGGTAAAGACACAGAGGCACTGAACAACACACTAGAACAGATGGACCTAACAGACATCTACAGAACTCTGCACCCAAAAGCAACAGGATACACATTCTTCTCAAGTGCACATGGAACATTTTCCAGAATAGACCACATACTACGCCACAAAAAGAACCTCTGTAAATTCAAAAATATTGAAATCCTACCAAACAAATTCTCAGATCACAAAGGTATAAAACTAGAAATAAATTTTAGAAAGAAATCAAAAAGGCTCACAAATACATGGAGACTTAACAACATTCTCCTAATTAATCAATTGGTTAATGACCAAATCAAAACAGAAATCAAAGAATATATGGAGACTAATGACAACAACAACAACACAAAGCCACAACTTCTATGGGACGCAGCAAAGGCAGTTCTAAGAGGAAAGTATATTGCAATCCAGGCCTATTTAAAGAAGGAATAACATTCCCAAATGAATAGTCTAAAGACACAATTACTGAAATTGGAAAAAGAAGAACAAATGAGGCCCAAAGTCACCAGAAGGAGGGACATAATAAAGATCAGAGAAGAAATAAATAAAATTGAGAAGAATAAAACAATAGAAAAAAATCAATGAAACCAAGAGCTGGTTCTTTGAAAAAATAAACAAAATAGATAAACCCCTAGCCAGAATCATTAAGAGAAAAAGAGAATCTACACACATAAACAGAATCAGAAATGAGAAAGGAAAAATAATGACAGACCCCACAGAAATACAAAGAATTATAAGAGAATATTATGAGAATCTATATGCTAACAAGCTGGAAAACATAGAAGAAATGGACAACTTCTTAGAAAAATACAACCTTCCAAGACTGACCAAGCAAGAAACAGAAAAACTAAACAGACCAATCACCAGCAACGAAATCGAATTGGTAATCAAAAAACTACCCAAGAACAAAACCCCTGGGCCTGATGGATTCACCTCTGAATTCTACCAGACATATAGAGAAGAAATAACACCGATTCTCCTTAAAGTTTTCCAAAAAATAGAAGAGGAGGGAATACTTCCAAACTCATTCTATGAAGCCAGCATCACTCTAATACGAAAACCGGGCAAAGACCTCACCAAAAAAGAAAATTACAGACCAATATCCCTGATGAACGTAGATGCAAAAATACTCAACAAAATATTAGCAAACCGAATTCAAAAATACATCAAGAGGATCATACACCATGATCAAGTGGGATTCATCCCAGGGATGCAAGGATGGTACAACATTCGAAAATCCATCAACATCATCCACCACATCAACAAAAAGAAGAACAAAAACCACATGATCATCTCCATAGATGCTGAAAAAGCATTTGACAAAATTCAGCATCCATTCATGATTAAAACTCTCAACAAAATGGGTATAGAGGGCAAGTACCTCAACATCATAAAGGCCATATATGACAAACCCACAGCTAACATCATATTTAATGGCGAGAAGCTGAAAGCTTTTCATCTAAGATCGGGAACAAGACAGGGATGCCCACTCTCTCCACTGTTATTCAACATAGTACTGGAGGTCCTAGCCACAGCAATCAGACAAAACAAAGACATACAAGGCATCCAGATTGGTAAAGAAGAAGTCAAATTGTCACTATTTGCAGGTGACATGATACTGTATATAAAAAACCCTAAAGACTCCATTCCAAAACTACTAGAACTAATATCTGAATTCAGCAAAGTTGCAGGATACAAAATTAACACACAGAAATCTGTTGCTTTCCTATACACTAACGATGAACTAACAGAAAGAGAAATCAGAAAAACAATTCCATTCACAATTGCATCAAAAAGAATAAAATACCTAGGAATAAACCTAACGAAGGAAGTGAAAGACCTGTACTCTGAAAACTACAAGACACTCCTAAGAGAAATTAAAGAGGACACTAACAAATGGAAATGCATCCCATGCTCTTGGCTCGGAAGAATAAATATTGTCAAAATGGCTATACTACCTAAAGCAATCTACAGATTCAATGCAATCCCTATCAAACTACCAACAGCTTTCTTCAATGAACTGGAACAAATAATTCTAAAATTCATATGGAACCACAAAAGACCCCGAATAGCCAAAGCAATCCTGAGAAGGAGGAATAAAACAGGGGGAATTACACTCCCTGACTTCAAGCTCTACTACAAAGCCACAGTAATCAAGACAATTTGGTATTGGCACAAAAACAGACCCACAGACCAGTGGAACAGAATAGAAAATCCAAACATTAACCCAAACATATACAGTCAATTAATGTTTGATAAAAGTGCCTTGGATATACAATGGGGAGATGACAGCCTCTTCAGCAGCTGGTGTTGGAAAAACTGGACAGCTACATGTAACAGAATGAAACTGGACTACTGTCTAGCCCCATACACAAAGGTAAACTCAAGGTGGATCAAAGACCTGAATGTAAGTCATGAAACCATAAAACTCTTAGAAAAAAATATAGCCAAAAATCTCTTGGACATAAACATTAGCGACTTCTTCATGAACAAAAGCAAAAATGAACAAGTGGGACTATATCAAGCTGAAAAGGTTCTGTACAGCAAAGGACACCATTAGTAGAACCAAAAGACATCCTACAGTATGAGAGAATATATTCATAAATGACGTATCTGATAAAGGGTTGACGTCCAAAATATATAAAGAACTCATGCACCTTAACAAACAAAAAGCAAATAATCCAATTAAGAAATGGGCAGAGGACATGAATAGACACTTCTCCAAAGAAGAAATTCAGATGGCTAACAGGCATATGAAAAGATGCTCCACATCACTAATCATCAGAGAAATGCAGATTAAAACCACAATGACATATCACCTCACACCAGTGAGGATGGCCAACATCCAAAACACAAACAAGTGTTGGCGAGGATGTGGAGAAAAGGGAACCCTCCTACACTGCTGGTGGGAATGCAAATTAGTTCAACCATTGTGGAAAGCAGTATGGAGGTTCCTCAAAAAACTCAAAATAGAAATACCATTTGACCCAGGAACTCCACTCCTAGGAATTTACCCTAAGAATGCAGCAGCCCAGTTTGAAAAAGACATATGCACCCCTATGTTTATTGCAGCACTATTTCCAATAGCCAAGAAATGGAAGCAACCTAAGTGTCCATCAGTAGATGAATGGATAAAGAAGAGGTGGTACATATGCACAATGGAATATTATTCAGCCATAAGAAGAAAACAAATCCTACCATTTGCAACAACATGGATGGAGCTAGAGGGTATTATGCTCAGTGAAATAAGCCAAGCCGAAAAAGACAAGTATCAAATGATTTCACTCATATGTGGAGTATAAGAACAAAGAAAAAAACTGAAGGAACAAAACAGCAGCAGACTCACAGAACCCAAGAACGGACTAATAGTTACCAAAGGGAAAGGGACTGGGGAAGATGGGTGGGAAGGGAGGGATAAGAAGGAAAAAGGGGCATTACGATTAGCAAACGTAATGTTGGGGGGGCACGGGGAGGGCAGTACAACTCAGAGAAGACAAGTAGTGATTCTATAGCATCCCACTACGCTGATGGACAGTGACTGTAATGGGGTTGGTGGGGGGGACCTGATGAAGGGGTAGTTTAATAACCATAATATTGCACATGTAATTGTAGATTAATGATACCAAAATAAATTATATAAAAAAATTGAGGTATGGATCCTAGGTGTTCCAACACCACTAAGTGAATTATTTATCTTTTCCTGATTTGAAATGCTGCATTTATAAATATTCATATCTGTTTGGATCTATTTCTGGACATTATGCTGTGCCATTTGCTCTCTTTACTTCAGTTTCAGTAACAGTTTTAATTGATATAACTTTATTATAATGTTTCTAAATATGCTAAGAGTTTTTCTCTTTTTCCTATTTCAGAATTTGCCCAACTATACTTCAGTGTTTATTTTTCCAGTATTTAGTATTATTTTGACAAGTTCCAAAAAAAATTTAATTCTGTTGGTATTTTGATTGGGATTTCTTCGGATTAATAGTTTACTTTGGGGGAACTGACATCCTTTTGATACTGAGTCTTCCTATCCCAGAACAAGCAATATCTCTCCATTTATCCTTTTATGTCCCTTAGTGGAGTCTTAAAGTTTATTCCTTAGCATTCTACCTTTTTGTCCTTTTCTTGGTTCTATTGCTAATAAATGGCCTCTTTTCTTCTGTTATGTTTTCTAACTAGCCAATGTTTATGTACAAGAAAACTAATGATTATATTTATAATTAGAAAACTTCTAATATTTAAAAAATAAAGCAAAATCAAGAAGTAGATGAACTGTGGTTTTTTTTAGTTTAAATAAACTGAGTAAAGATTTTTAAATAAAATAGCTCAGAATTATATGTGATCATGAAGTGGTCCTAGATTGGCAAGAGCTCTTCCTTTAATGCAACACTGATTTTCCCAACAGCTTTCCTCTGCTACCTCTAATTTTTCTTTCATAACCCTATATGGTCCTCCATAGAAATATCCCACAGCAATAAACGCCCAGGAACACACACCCCTGTGGCAAGGCACGCACAACAGGCGGCCATCTTTACTTTCTGCACAATGAGGCAGAAAATATTTCCTTCAGGCAAAAAATATAGCCACCCAATACCCTGAGAGCTTTTGCTACTCTGCAGCAGGTAATTTAATTTGTTTTTAAGATGAATGAAAGTTAAAGCAACACAAAGTGTGAGAGGCTAGAATCATCTCAAAAACATTAAAAAAAAAAACAAGCATGATTTTGACTTTAGTCTGGCATCTGAACAAGTCCTTGTCAAGAGTTTTCCTGAAAACCCAGCCCACACCTAGACTTGCAGATACAGAAGCCAAGTCTCAGGATGGGCAATAACTTGCTAATATAAGGGGCAAGGGGAAGAGTTGGAGCTGGACTTCAGTCTCCTTCTGGCCCACTGAAGCCTTCTGCAGACCCTCAGACAGCTAAATCACCTAAGATAGGGTAGGCTCTCAGCACCGACCTAAATCAGGAGTGTTCAACTCTGATTCCTTTCCAGACTGGGCATGTGAGATAAAGGAACAGTTTGGGGTGCGGTGCTGTCTTGAGGGGTAGCTGCCACTGAGCCCCAGCTTACCACAACCATGTGAGCACATGGCCCAGTGTGGACAGAGCTTCTCATTTTTCAAGGGAAGCCAGAGATTCAGATTTTTATTTATTAAATGTTGGCTCAAATTTTTTAAAAGTCCTATGTGGGCTAAACTAACTACATCCGTGAGCTAGATTAGCCTTTTGGCTGGCCACCAGTTCACCCCTTTCGTAGACAGGAGTCTCAGAAATGCGCCCACAGCCTCAATGCTTACTGGGCGACTTTTCACCCAAATACACTTGTACACAAAAGGTAGAATACACTGCCCAACCCAAGCCTTCCAATCCCATAACAGACCTTTTTGTAGAGCGGTCCCCTCCATGATCTCATCTGATCCTCCCAAGGGCCCTGAGAGACCAGGACCATTTTGTAGAGGGGGAAACCAAGTCTCAAAGATGTGTCCAAAGTCAGACAGCAAGGAAGTACCAGCACCAGAATCAGCCCCGGATTATCTGTGTGACCAAGTGGCCAGCTATACAGGCCCTGGTGTTCAAGTCTAACTCCACCACTCACTAGCTGTGGCCTTAGGCAAGGTACTTAATTGCCCCATAACTCAGTCTTTTTATTTGTGAACTGGATGTGATAATGACAGTACTCACCTCCAAAAGTTCCTTCCTAGCAGAGCACCCAGTACACAGTAAATACTCAATAAAATGACAGTTATTGTTATTATTAAGTAGTTCAGGCTTCTTCCCACTGTACTACCCTCCACTCCCGAGTTATCTGTAGGTCTTTAAAAGAATAAGGACTCAGGGTCTAGGAGACTGAAGGCCAGTTCCAGCTGTTCCCCTTGCCCCTCATACCGGGCAAGTTATTGCCCATCCTGAGACTTGGTTTCTGTATCTGTAAAATGGGGGTGTCATCAGAGGTCTTGCCATGGATTCTCATGACACCAGGGGAGAGGATCTCATGGAACATCTATGACACTAGCAAAGGCTCACTGTGACTGAAGCTCCCCACCCCCTTCCCTGCCCCAGTGTTGAGTCCTCCCTACCTGTAAGCTCAGCTGCCCTCCAGGCTCTTGTCCGTCTCAGGCGGACAGGAAACTGCCACCCTTGCCACTTCACTGAGCCCAGATCTTCACACAGGGTCCCTGCTGCTTCTGTCTGAGCCCCATGAGCCCCAGTGCCAGCCTGTCAGCCCAGGTCTGAGCAGGACACACTCTGCCTTGGGGTTTATGGGACCCTGTGTCCTCTAGCCCCTTCGCCTAAAGTTCTGACCCAAGTCCAGCCCCCAGCTTCCCTGACACAAGCACAGCCTACCTGCATTTCCAGGAACACCTTGTCTCAGTCACTACATACCGTGTCCTGCCCGCCAGCTTACAGGGACATCTGCTCCCTCAGGCTGCACCCCAGGTTCTGGCCCACATACACCCCCCAGTCTCCCACCCTCTGGTCTGTACCGTATCTGACACTGCTGCCTGTCTGCTAGCTTGCACAACCTCCCAGAACCTGTCGCTCTGCACTATCCCAGTGCTGCTGGAGCAGGAATGGCTGTCTGCCTGTTCCGCTCCCCAGCCCAGCCCCTTCGGCTGCAGCAGACCCAGTGGTGACCCACCACTAGGAGAAGGCTTCGACAAGAATAATAATAGAGACATGTATTGGGTGTTTGCTGTGTGTTATCTGTATTAACACAGTAATCCTCACAACAACACTATGGGTTAGACGCCATCACATTCCCATTTTAGAAATTTAAAAAACCACAGCCCCAATTCTTACATAATTTACCCAAGATAACAGAGCTAGTCAATGGAGTGTTCAAACCTAGCAGTGTGCCTCCAGGGCCCAAACTCTTAATCTTTACATGGACAGCTACAGGCTGGCCTTGGGCCTTCCATAAAGGCAGCTGCTTTGCATTTGCCAAGCACCTTCCAGCCTAAACCTCCTGCCCTCCTGAGCTTAGCCTCTGTCTGGAAATCTGAAATACCAGTGACAATCTGCCAGGGCTCCTGCTTGTCCTCAAGGCTCACTAACCAGAGCTGCCCTTCTCACGAAAGGGATAAATCCCAGACCTCATAGGGGATCCCGAATGACCGGGCCCCTGGGACATGAAGCTTCCCTGCCACCCCTCCCAGCCCACAGCCCGTTTGGACAGGCGGTCTCATGGCAGCTGCAGCTGCAGGCACCAGTGGTCTCCCGCCCGACCTGTTCTCAGACCCTTACAACCACATTAAAACAAAAATGGCCAGTCAAGTCCAAAGGCACCAAGAAGTCATTCTTCCCACCATGCAGGCATTCTTTCTCTTCCTCCCTCCCGCTGCTGGCCAACCCCCACACTGCAGGTGCCCTCACCTGTCACAATGGGATAGGACTGCGGCCCTGGCACGCTGCCCCCGATGTCGGCAGGGGTGGGGCTGGTCAGGCTGGCCTTCATGTCGTCTAGCCCTCCAGCCAGCGAGGCCATAGCTGAGTAGTCAGTGGTCTGAAAGCAGAAACAAAACAGGGACATCTCAGCATCAAGACTCCAGAGCAGCCCGGCCAAATGTCACCACCGCATTCTGGGCTGAGCCACCACGCTGGACTGGCACCTGCCAGCACGGAGACCCACAGGAGGCTCACGGACCCCTGGCACTGAGAGGGCAGATTTGGCACAACAGAACAAGACAGGTGCCCCAAATCGACAATTCTCCCTTGGTGAAGAGGTGGACAGGATTCAGAATAACTTCACAAGAATTCAAGCCTAGCTTCCTGTGGCCTGCAGGTTCCCTTCACCCGGCCCCAGTGACCAGAGACCACCGTCCTTCTGCATGTGGGGAGGGAGACATCAGGAACCAAAAGCAAGGCTTGATGAATAAGAGTCTTGTTTCCAAGAGGAAAGACAGGCTTTTGATTTCAGTGCCCTTAAACCACAGATGTAGAATCACAGAAACAAGGTGAAGAGGCATCTGGGATATCATCCAGCCCAATCCTTCATTTCACACATAAGAAACTGAGGCTCAAAGTAAGGAGGGCTTTGCCCAAGGCTGACAGGGCAGAATCCCGGTCCAGAGGATGATTCACCATAAATGCTCACCCAAAATCCAATATATCAAACCAAATGAGCCACTCTGGCAAGTGCTTTTGAATTCTGCAAGTGTATGAACACCTGTATGCTGAAAACTTTGGGGTACATATACCTAATATACCAAGTCCACACCAACCATTGCATTTAGCCCATGAGCCATGCTCCTTTCTTTAAGCCATTTCATAAAATCAGCGCTTGCAATGAGTCATTTCCTTGGCATCAGAGCTACTGTTAGAATGGTCTCCAGAGAAGGCTATGGAGATGCCAACCTGGGTCTTCCCATTCAAGGATAGACTAAAGTACAAGCATGAATGACAAATCTCTTCCTCACTCAATCCCCAGGCCTGTTTTCAGATAAAGAAAACATTTACAAACACCTAAGCCAAAGTATTTGGTTTTGCATGCCAAGCTCTAATGTGGGGAGTTCCCTCCAAGATCCCAGCATTCCCTGTAAAGGACAAGTCCCCGTCTGTCTAGGGCTATGTCCTTGGTCCTTGGCAGATGGGCACAGGGAAGCAAGTGGTCTTCTGAAAGGAGTTGCAGGCACCATCGGTAGGATGATGAGGACTGAGCTACAGGGCAGGAAGCCAGAGGAGCCACTGGGCAAGTGACAGGCAGAGGGCACTCAGACTTGTCATATCACTGGTGCCTTTTTCTGCAAATGAATTTAGAAAATATTTCTTTGGCATCTCAAATGCCAACTCGGGTGGAAGGCAGCAGTGAGTCCAGGAGGGGAATACTGCAGGCCCAGGCACCTTGAGATGGGGGTCTCACTGAGGACAGCTTGTCCAGAGCTCCGAGGGTTCTTAAAGCATCTCCAGCAGGGGCTGACTGAAACATGCGGAGAAGGGCACAGGCCCTGATGTCAGCCCATGTGCTTCTAAAGGAGAAGGACAAGATAGGGACATGCCTCCCCAACATCAGGAATCACTATAAAGCTGCAGTAATTAAGATAGGGTAGGATTGGCACAAGGACAGATAAATAGATCAATGAAACAGAATCAAGTCCAGAAACTGATCTGTGCATATATGGAATCTTGATATATGAGAGAGGTGATGTACAAATCAGCAGGAGAGGATGGATTCTAATAAACAGTGCAGGGATAACTGGTTATCCATTCAGAAACATGGGGAAAAAAGAAATTGGATCTTTACTTTACATCAGACACAAAAATCAATTCCAGGTGGATTAGAGACCTAAATGTGAAAGGCAAAGGCATCTCATGTGGTCAGCTCTAGGTCCAGCCAAAAATGCTTGTGAACAAGTCTGTCCTTGTGGAAAAGGACACAAGTGGCCCTGGCATGCTCACACAGGGTTCTTGGTCACTGGGAGGACAGTAGTGGGTCCCAGTCATCCTGCTGCACTACTCCAATGCCTCCTTCTCCAGGAAGTCCTTCCTGATTATCATGCCCCAGCAGGCAGGAGTCCTGCCTTTGCTCTGCTGGCCCCACCAAGTGGTGCCAATAAGAACCATAATCTTCACGACCATGTCTAAAGTTCACATTTACAGATCACTTACTCTGTGTCAGGAGCTTCGCCTGTATTATCCTATTTAATCCTCACAATAACTCCATGAAGTAGGTTCTATGTTATCTCCATTTTACAGACTTACACTATTATAAAGGGAAGTGACATCCTATGGTCACACAGATTCTAGGTGCCAGAGCTAGGATTCAAACCTGGGTCCTTCTGACTCCACAGTCTTAACAAGTACCCTAATGATTTTCGTACTGTGGGTTCCTGACCCTTTAACAGGTACGAAATCAGTTTGCTAGAACCAACACTTTAAAAGATGAAATTAGAAAGGAAACTACCCAAGGATCTCACAAACAGAAAGAGTATGTCCTGTTTTGTAAATGTTTTACATATAAGTAGATACATGTGTACTAGTCAGACATGAACATATATTTCTTGCTATGGGTCACTACCAGCAAAGTCTTCCTTCCATGTACCAAGGAGCTGCCTGGAAACAGTCATAGTCCAGACTTCATCCCCTGTAGAGCAGGGCTTAGTCACGGCAAAGCCTACTGATTTGCTGAGAAGGAACTTGGAGTAAAACTCATGGAAACAACTCCTTTGGTGCATTGCAGTGTACGAAGAGAGGAGGCCAAAAATGCCTCTGTAAGGGTTTCTTCCGAGATGGCATCTTCTGGAGTTTCTCGGACCCCTGGGGGTGGAGAGTCAGCCTCCCTCCTCTCTGTGTTCCCAAGTGCCCCAGTGGAGGCCAGGGCATAGTGGATGTCCAGCATTTATTGAGCTTGTGTTGTGTGCAAGATGGCATGCAAAGACCAGATATGTTCTCTGACCTTCACCTACAAACCCCCAGGGAAAAGACACATGGCTCCAGAAGCTCCATCCAAGAGGAACAAGAGCACAGATCCATTAATGGGCATGGGGAAGGAAGTGGTTGGGAAATATTTCTAGGGCAGGCTGTATTTAACCTGTGTCTGAGCAATCACTCATGCCCAAAGCTGAGAAGATCTGAAAGAAGGCTCAGAGATAAGAGGACAGGAGTGATCTATAACAGAGCACATGCCAATAGTGGGAGGAGGTAAAAGCAGAAGAGGTAAAGATGGAAACGTAGGCAAGCTGGGATTCACTGTGAAGGGTTTGCATGATGGACACATGAATGAACAAATGAATGAGTGACCCTTAGACGGGCCAGGCAGCAAGCATCTTAACCAAGAGTCAGCATCCCTGTTCCCTCCCCACCCCAGTACCAGGCCAACCCACTTCCTAGACTCCAAGCTGGGCAGCTGGGTCTGCAAAGGAAAGCCTCTATTTCCTCTAAGAAAGTAGAGCCCACTCTAAGAAAATTGTAAAAGGGTGGCCAATGGGGATATACTGCCTCTTAATTTCTTTAATGTCTATATGGAAGAGTCTTTGCTTTTTAATTTTGTTTTAGTCAATAAATTCAGTATCAAAGTTTGTCTAGTCACTTCAGTGGTTGGGTTTGGATCATCTTTTCAAGACACAAAATCTTCAATTGCCCAACTACCACTGACTGCCAGAAGGTAAAGTGAATTTCCCTAAAGAGCTCAGGCTCAGGGGACAGTGGGACTCAGGAACCAGCCCTTGGCTGCACTTTTCCATTTGTGCCTCCCACCATCACCACCTTGCAGGGCTCTCCCTGAGCCTTGTCTCTCTTCTTTGGTGGGATCCACAGCTCTTACTCTGTTCCTGTATGAGCCAGAAGGTGCTGTCATTCAGTTTTAATGTGTAACTATCCCTAAATCCTCATCACTGTCTGTCCTTTTGAGCTGCCTATGATTTTTAAAGGAAGCTGCACTCTCCCCAATCTCCTGGGCTCCCTGGAACCTTGGTGCACCAGCCGCTCCTCAGCCACTCCAGGAAGTCCTCCCTCTGCTTGAAGGGCCCATCTCACTCAGCCACGTAGAGAACTCCTACAATGCCCACAAGACCCAACTCAAATGTCACTTCCTCAGTGAAGCCATTCCTGGGCCCCACACTCTTACAAAGAAATCATGATCCCCTTATCTATGCTCCCATACTTGGTGGCATTTTGCACAACCTCCACTATCACACTTTTCACAATATACAATGGCTGCTGTCTATTTCCCTCTAGGTTGCCTTGAGAACATGGAACATGGAACATCCCTAGAGCTCCTTAAGTGCTTTTTGAATGAATGAATGAATACATAATACATAGCCCAGTAGCATGACATTAGCCACAACAATCAAAAATTAACTGAAAAGTATTTGAACAAGAGCTCCAAGGGATATTCTAACTTCCCCTGGGTCCCCTCCCACCTTGTCAGATGACCAGAAAACAATGAATGTCCTTTCTACCATTAATTAAAGCCTTAGGTATGTGCCTTCACTGATCTGTGATGGAATATCAAGAATTCATCATTTGTTAAAGGCAATAAAAGAAAACAGTCATAAAAAGAACTTTTTTTTAACCTCTGAAGACACTGCCCATTAGAATATTCAAATTCCTTGTCAATCCCTCCTACACTTCAAGTACCAAGAAAAAGTTTTTTTCTTCTGATGAATGGTTAATCTGCCTCTGATTGGAAACAAAACGTTGGAAACCACTGCATATCCCTTTTGCCTTGGCTGCCAGGAAGCTCAATCATTCAGCACCCAACCACCACAACCACATCATTGTTGGCACCTGTTATAATGATCTTCTCTTTTTCTCTACATAATTTCTGAATTTTTTTCAGAATACATGTAATTGGTTATTTTGTTTACTGTTTAATTATTTATTTTGAAAGACACCTCAATTCCTTTGTAAAAGGGGAGGATGGGACAGGTAGAAAGAATGACAGAAAAAGGAAGGTGGGAAGAAAGATCAGGAGAGAGAAAGAGAAGAGGGAAGGCATTATTGGTGCCTATTTTCCTGGTAACAGTGGCAATCTACTTCCATTTCTCATAGTTACTTGGGAGGCCAAGGGCTGAACAGTATCTTAGATATGCACAAGGCCACACGTATGTATTTGTGTTGGTGAACCTGTGCACTTAGGAACATAAATATCCCCTTCCCCCAGCCACTGACAGTCACAGTCAATAGCTCTGTTCCACATTCCTACTTCTCTGAGCTCTTGGGGCTCTTTCTTAGGATATTATTTTGGGCTTCTGCTCCCTTCCAATCAGAGCCCCCTGATGCTATCCTTAACTATGACCCAAGAAGAGAAAGGAACTGAGGTCAGCAATTCATAGGCTGTCCACTCCAAGGCAACCAACTGGGATAAAACTTCTCTGCCTACTGCCACAGACTCCTGTAAGGCTTCAAGGTCAAAATCACTAGGTATGCACACTCTCCTCACAGACACCATGCTCCAGGTGATGGGAAGTCTTGCACTCTCAAATGTCTTGAGTTAGTATAGTCAGGGTCATTTTTCCCAACCTGGGAAAACTGAGGTACAGGGAGGGGAATGGACTTCCTTATTGATTTTTATCTGCAGCATTTATAGCCTTTGACCCCATGGAGAAAGAACACATGACTCAGGGGCAAGAACCCCATGTCCTGCCTCTCACCTGTGAGCTCAGGTAAGCCAGGCCAGCTTTCTGAGCCTCAGTTTCCTCATTAATAAAATGAGATCTGAGTCTAACCCTTTGCTATCTGCCTGCCAGGGTGATTGTGAAGATCTGAAAGATTAGGAGAGGGGTAGCACTTCAGAAACTATGAGTAGGAAGGGTTAGGGAATCCTAAAGGGACTCAAGAAGGCACATGCCCCAGGAAAGTGTGTGCTGGGTGTCATTTGGGTCCCTAGGAAATTACCTGGAAAAGGACTGCCTGGGGCTGCACCAAGTATTGTCTCATCAGCACGGGGCACCACTGCCACAGCATGGAGGAGAAAAGAAACACAGACACGTGAGAAGGAGGGCAGCACAGAGGAGGGCAGGGCACAGGGATGAGGCTCCAGGGCTGGCAACCTCAGAGGGCCACCTGGGGCCAAGAGGTTCCCCATCACCTGGTGAGCTCCTCCAGGCCCACCGCCAAGCCTCAGGCAGCCCTCAGAACTTGGCCAAGCCAGGCCAACCACTCCCATCCTGAGGCACAAGACATCTGCCCATCAACACACCTACTCAGAGGAGGATGCAAGCTGGAGTAGGGGATGTGTGTCCCCAGGGCCTGGCCTGAGGACCTGAGATTGAGGAGGCAGAGGGCTCTGAATGCCTGAGGCAGCCAGGGTGGGATAGGGGCTGAGCGCAGATCCCTCCCTTCACTAGCTGCATTTCCCCACCTGTCTGATCAACTTGCACTTGGATCTCTAAGTCCCCTACCACCACTGATGCACTCTGCTTCTGTAACCGGCCACACAACAAAGTGTGGGTTTCCTCTTCAACAGATGAATTCCAAGGCAAGAAAAGAGAGATAGAGGGGGATCCTATAGATCAGAGGAGACTTAGAGACACATGAATCAATTGCAATGTGGACCCTGATTCCAACAAACTGTAAAAAGTGCAACTGTGAAAAAGGTCTTAGGACCTGTAGTGAAACAATTGGAAATGCCAACACTGACTGGATATTTGAGTACACTGTAGATTAGCTAACTTTCTAGGTGTGAAAATGGTACCACAGTTATGCTTGTTAGGTCTCACCTTTTAAAGAATCATTCTAAAATGTTTATAGATTAAGTGTTTTGATGTCTGGAGTTCGCTTCAAAGTAAAGTGTGGTTAACAAATGTGGTATATCTCTGCAATGGCATACCATTCAACTCCAGAAAGGAACTAGATACTGCTGTGTGTTACAGCATGGATGCAGCATGCTCTGCCAAAGATGCCAGACATAAGGGGACTGTCCAGAACTGGCAAATCTATAGACTCAGAGAGCAGAGCAAGTGTTGGCTGGCAATGGGTGGGAGCCAGGATTAACTATAAATCCACAGGAGGGGTCTTTACAGTGACAGAACTGGGCCAAAACTGGATTGTGGGGTTGGTGGCACAACTCTACAAACTGCTAAAAATATCACTGACCCATATACTTGGAATGAGTGAATTTTATGGTATAAAAATTATAATTCAATAAAGGCATTAAAAAATAAAGTGGAGTGTGGGGGAAGCAGGGCTATTAGAGAAACAGGACCAGCTGTGAGTAGGCACTGACTCTAGTTGAGGAGGGCTTAGTGGTCGATTAGACTATTGCATCTACTTTTGAAATTCTCGATAATTAAAGCGAAACACCCAAATGGCATATATTAGACTCATGGCCCTACTTGCCCCCACTCGTCAGCTGCACAGCAGACACCTCTAGGTGAGAGGTGAGAGCACCCTCGGGGCTGAGGACAGCCAGGAGTTTGCTCCCTTGAAGGCTGTTATCCCCCCATCCTCAGGGACTCCAGTTTCAAACACAGGAAGCATAAGTCCTCTCATCTGCTTAGCACTTTCTAGTTTGCAAAGTCCTTACAGGTCTATTATGTCCTTGGGAATCCTGGGGTATGGGCAGATGCAGAGAGGGGAGTTCAGTCTTGCCAACTCCAAGCTGGCCGTTACCCCAGCAGCAGAGTTAGAATTCAGTTAGAATTTCCCTAGAAGCCGGGAGGGTAAAGCTCAGACACATGGTGGGACATCCTCCTCCATGAAGCACCTTGGCCACAGACCCAACTTTACTCCAGCTAGCGGGCCAGCTTGAGTCTGTAAGCAAGGAGGAATATTCCACAGTTTTTAAACCTGGGTAGGGTGCACAAAAACTGCACCTGCAGAGCATACGTTAAGGAATAGTTCTGCCTTCATTATAGTGGATTAAACTGATTGGCAGGGAGCCTGAAGACCTGGCTTGGCCTTGGACTCCCATGTGACCTGGGGCAGACCCCATCCCTCCCTGGGCCTGGTGACTCCATCTATCAAATGAGAAACAGAACCACCAGGGCCCTTCTGGCTCAGAAGCCTCACAGGGGTCCGTGCCTGCCACATGTGGTCCTCACCATGTGGAATGCGTTTCCCCTTAACGGGGCTGAGGCTGGGCTCAGCCTACACTCTGTGGGTGGTGAAGGTATTGCCCATTCTACCCAGGGCTAAATCCAGAGGCCTGGCAGTCATCAGAGGAGGAATGTGGCTGAGGAAGCCCACAGGCCTTGGGGCCAGGAGGACACAGTTCAGTTCTGACATGGCTAAATTCGTGCTGTGTGGAACTAGCCCAGGCACCTCACATTCTCGGCTCCTTTTCTCATTTATAACATGGAGATCTATGACCTACCTCACATGGTGGTTAGAAGGCACAAAAGGGAGTGATAAGAATGTCAAATCCTTGAGGTCAAGCCTTTTTATTCTCATTTTTTGAGTCCTCAGAGCCAGACATGTAAATAACACTTACAATACTGAGAAGGGAAATGCAAGGAGAGAGATCCTTGTGGCGATGGAAGTTCTCAGGATGGCAGAGCCAGTGCCCCAGAGTGGTGCTGTACCACAGTTCTGCAAGGTGTTGTCAGTGCGAGAGACATAAGGACATATAGGATTCCTCTGTATTATTTCTTACAACCACACTGAATCTACAATTATCTCAAAATAAAAAGTTTAATTAAAAAACAGAAACAAGGTTTTAGCATTTCATCTCCACTAAACCTAATAAAGATTTAACTTGAAAAAAAAAGTTTGCTGAATGGAAGGACTATGAATGATGCTTGCAAAAGTACATAATCTATAAAGTGCTACTGTTAGTGTTAACTGGGGGGAAAGAACTGCCAAAGATTCTGAATGGCCTTGCTCTTCCAGGAAGCTTTCCTTGATTTCTCCTCCTCTGTGTTCCTAGAATGTCTAAGCGTGCATATCTCTGCCACTGCATTTATTACTCTGCATTGTATACTTAATTGTTTAGGGATCTCATCTCCCAGCTAGAGTGTGAACTTCATGAGGATGGGGTTGTGTGTCTCTCTCATCTCTGTGACAGCAGCTCCTGGCTCAGAGCCCAACTCTGAGCAGATGTGACATAAATGCCCGTGGAACCAAATGGACTGGGACAGATCCCATGGCCTGGCTCTGCCAACAAAACCAGAGGCGCTTCCCAGGATCACTGAGAGGATAAGTGATCTCAGGGTGCCATCATTCACCAGAAAGTCCCCTAGGCATGAATGGGACATGCTCTTTAGTCATTTGACTCTCCAGAACTGTGTCCATGCCTGGTCAACATGGTGTGCCATGGAGTCAAGGGACATCCAAGAAGAGACCTGCCAAGTTTAACTGCCTCATCTCTCCAATTCTGTGTACAGCCTGCCAGGCATCCCTCCAGCACACCCCAGACATATTCCCAGGTGGTGTGGAATAGCAGGGAGAGCCCTGGGGGGAAAAGACTGAAATCAGATATTGTGGTTTCTATCTAGGAGAAACTTTTCCAGCAACCACTAATTGAGAGGCCCTTTCTCCCCCACTGGCCACTTAGAGAATCTTCATGAGCTCAAATCTCAGGACCCAAAGGAGCTCAGGGGCTATGGAGGCTGATCTTTATGTGATACTTGAAACCCACGAGTTACAGGGAACTCACCTCTTCCTGAGGCAGCCACTCCATGGCCACAGAGCTCAGTTTGCCCCTGTAGGCCTCCCGACCTTGGTCTTGGCTGTGCTCTCTGGGGCTTTAGTTCCAATCAATGTCCTCTCGGGCCACAGCCACCAGTGCCAACCCCAGTGCAGGGTCCCCAGGTCTCCCACTCCTCATTCTGGACATGTTCTCTCTGACTGAGGCATAGGAAGCTTGCCTCTGCTTTTCTGGTGACCTCATCGCCCGGCTGACTCGTGCTGTTCTCACAGTCAGCATGGAGCTCACTACAAGTTCATTTGAAATGGAAGGTGATTATGTATATGATTTTTTTTAAGTGTTCATTTCCTCCCACCCCTACCAGTGCATTATTTGCAAGCCCGATTGCTTGTGCTTATAAACTCTCCCTGACTCCACACTGCCTCCATGTAATGTCAATTCAAACCATACAGGCCCCAGTCCAAACCCCAACCTGATTTTTCAACTTCAATTCAAATCTATCCTACTTCCAAAACACCTCCCTCTACTCCAGCTACACCACACACACACTGCCCAGAGAGCCCAGGTCTCTCCAGTCAGTGCCTTGGCTCACACTGTTTTCCCATCCCCACCACACCCAAAATCCTTGTCCTCTAAGGCCCAGTTCAAATGTCATCTTCTCCTGATGTTTTAAGTCTCTTTGATTGAAATAAATCACCTCCTTCTCTGAATTCCAGTGGCATTTTCCCTGCACTTTGTTTAGGGCATTTGTCCCATGCCATTTAGTCCTAGTAACTTGGGACTGTGTCTACTCCCCCTCTAAGATGGGAAGGCTCCTGCAGACAACATCCCCACCTGCTTTGAAGCCAGGTCTCACCAGCAAGTCTGGACAAGACCTATCCCAAGTGAAACTGAGCAAGGGAGGGAAAGGAGGAGGAATGGAATCGAGAGCTCACTCTGAACCCTGAGAAATATGCAAGAGGCAGGGGGAAAGAAGGCCTGCGCTCACAGCATTCTGGCTCTTGTCTTTCCAAACACAAAAGAAATGACAAGGCTTGAAGCACAGAGCTTCACTTCTGGAGGACAGGAGCCAGAAGCCAGCAGTCAAGGCCTCCTGAAAGATAAGAAGATGCAGTGGGAGAAGTCACAGGAGGAGAGGGAGGAGGACTCCCTCTCTGGGGAGCCCCAGGGCCTGCTCAGTCTCTGCCTGCCTGAGTACTGAGCAGCTCCAGATCCTGGCATGAAGAAGAGGAGGGAGAGTCCCAGAAACAATGCTTCATCTTCTGGCAGTCAAATTCCACGGCTTGTTCTAGGCAGCCCACGCCTGGGCCTGGCTGTCCCGTCCTATAGGACTAGGAAGGAAGAGAGGCAGGAAAGCTTATTACCCCCAAAAGAATACAGACCTCTTGGCTACCAAAGGACCTGAACAGGGGCATGCGAAGGGAGCCTCACTCCCCTCCTAAAGCACCTGTATGGGAGTCAGGCAGACATTCCAAGATGCTCATAGTTCATTTTCTTTTGGACTGACTTCCCAGCTGCAGAACAGAAGGTTATTCTGAGACCATAAGAAAATGAAAAGACTTCCTTCCAAACTGCAAGATCCATAGGGTGGGGACAGGGAGGTGGGCCTGGATACCCCTCCCCCTCCCCACCACCTCTGTCCTGTTGCCGCTGCTGAGTGGTGGCACACACCTGTGGTGCACATATACACACATGTGTGCCTGCACACATGCACACACACTCCTCAGGCCAAAGGCCACCTCTGGCCCTTCTGCTCCCCACCAGAAAGGCCTTTCTAATAGGCGATATTCTGCAAAGGCAAACACAGGCAGCCTTGGAAGGGAATGCCCTCTTTGTCATCAAGGTTTGCTAGAGCCAACCAGAAGCCATACAAGAAAATTGAGAAGACCAGGCCTCCCACAACTTATTCAGACTCTTTGTTTTGTTTTGTTTTAAATTTTAAGATACAGTTTTTTAAATTAAGGTATTATTGATATACACTCTTATGAAGGTTTCACATGAAAAAACAATGTGGTTACTACATTTATCCATATTATCAAGCCCCCACCCATACCCCAATGCAGTCACTGTCCATCAGTGTAGTAAGATGCCACTGATTCACTATTTGCCTTCTCTGTGCTACACTGTTTTCCCCGTGACCCCCCACACCATGTGTACTAAACATAATACCCCTCAATCCCCTTCTCCCACCCTCCCCACCCGCCCTCCCACACCCCTCCCCTTTGGTAACCACTAGTTCCTTCTTGGAGTCTCTGAGTCTGCTGCTATTTTGTTCCTTCAGTTTTGCTTCGTTGTTATACTCCATAAATGAGGGAAATCATTTGGCACTTGTCTTTCTCCGCCTGGCTTATTTCAGTTATTCAGACTCTTTGATTTGCAAGTCAGGAGCCTTCACCAGCTCTCACCTAACCCCTCACACACCTTTTATAACAGGACAGACAGAGTAACTTGCACTTCCTGGATGCTTACTACGCACCAGGTAATGTTCTGGGTGTTAAAATGCATTGATTTATTTAATCCTTACAACAGCCCTACAGGGTAAGTACTATCATCCCTTCTCTGCAGATGATGAAACAGAGGGACAAGGGGCAAACTGATGTGTCCAAATCACCACCCAGCTATGCAACTCCAGGGCCAAGGTCTTCAACAGTACTACTCAGCTCTCTGCCACTGCCATGAACTCCATCCTGGTACGGATGAGAAAGTTGAGGCCAGGGAAACTGAGTCAGCTGTGTGTGTGAGTGAGGGCCAGACTCAGGTTCTGTCTGATTCCAAAGTCTTTGTTCTTTGCGATGCGGGGGCCAAGGCAGCAGGAGGCCAACCACTGGCCAGGTGTCTCTTCCCATGCTTTAAGACCTCATCAGACACCTACCTGCTCCTGAGTCTCCACCTGCGACAAGGCCATCCCTCCACCCTGAGTGCCCTCCCCTTCCTCTGCTCCAGTCGTTGTCTATCCACTGCCTTCAAACCCTGGCTCAAGAATGCCTACAGTAGGAAACGTTTCTGGATGGGTTCAGCCGTAGACATCATTATCTTTATCCTTTATTCTCCCCACTTGGACCCAGAGGACAGCCTATATGGTTAACTCAGAGGACAGCCACGCTCATCATTAGCAAGTAATCTTAACATTAGTAGAAAACAATAGAGAAATAAACAGAAATGTGATGTTATTAGCACTGTTATGGAGAAGTCAGGCATCAGACTGTTTGCTTGATTCAAGAGCTATGTTCTTTACTGAAGATAACATTCTGATTTTAGAAAAATCAAACAACTAAAGGAAGGAGACACAAGGCTTAGGTTTTTGCCATTATGTATAAGCCCATATTTTAATTAATGTAAGTAATAGAGAAAAATCTAGTACAGTGACAACAGTGTTTTGGTTTACATGCTGTTTTATCAAGGTTAACTTTACTTAAGAGCCTTTGCTTTTAATTATTGAAAATATGTTTGTATTTTGCAGTTTTGTGTTAATTCAATGAATATTGTATTTTGTACCTGAAAACAAAACATAATAATTATTTTTGTGTGTGTTAATACCTATAATTTGCTCAAACAAGCAAGCCATTGGCCTTGAGACTGGACATGTATACAAACACACTACTGAAGGCTGGGCTTGAATTTGATTTTTAACAATTCCTTTTTCTCTCTTGTATACACATATACATTAAATTTAGACTCCTGGTTTTATTTCCTTTACTTCTCTTCCACAAATCAAACTGCAAATAATATAAAACTGCTGGCTGGAAACAGGCTTCACACAAACAAAAGCTTTCGAGCCAAAGGCAGAGATGTTCGCATCTCCCATCCAACCATCTCCACCTCCTCTCCCTGCTCCAACTGCCCTGGAAATCGCTGGAATACCTCATCTTCATTTCCAGGAGAGGAAGAGGTTTGATCCCCAAATAAAAGAAAACTTCAGTAATGACAGTAATGGCAGTAAGCTGGGAAAACCCAGGCAGACTTCTCCTTGCCACCCATGTCAAGCTCACAAAGAGAAAAAATCGTACCATCCGACATGGTTGGGAGAGTTTGATCCAAAGCAGTGCTAATTAATAGCCCCGGCTTTCCAGAAGCCAGTGCCACGTACAGCTGCGAGGGCAACAAGGCTGTTCTCCCTTCAGTTTTGTGGGAAGAACATTTTCATTACAAAGCCTCCTCCCAGACCCTCCTCTCTCTGCCAGATTAGCCTCTAGAAAGAAATGGATGATCCATATATCAGAACTCCTTCTCTCCCCGTTAATTTTCTTATTTATATCCCATTTTAAAAGTTTATTGGTGCAACTCCCTGCGCACCTGTCCAGAGCCCTTTTGACAAGCAGTGGTGCCTTCCGCCTCCCCCAGCCAGAGGCACTTTGCGCACTGGTCACCAGGATGTGCCAACTTTTTGAAATCTGCCTTGGAGAGAGCTGACCCCAGTGGCACTTCCTGCCTCCCGCATATACACTTTTTTTTTTTTAATGAATGTTGAAGCTCATTCCTGTGTGGGATATACATAGACTTGATGGCTTAGCAGGAGCTATGGGTGATCCCAGAGACCCCTCAAAGCCCTAGGGGAGTGTCCCCACCCAAATCAAGCATCCCCAGCCGTTCCAGCAGAGTTGACCCCTGTTTAACGCAAACTGCCAGAGCACTGGGCAGGCCGAGGGAGGCCACATATCCTACCATTTTATTCTGAAACCCCACGTGCTGAATGAAGGCTGTCTCTTTCCAACCTCCTAAAGGGACCCCAAATCCAATCTAAATGTCTCGAATTTACCTGTTTGTCTTTTATACATATAAATAGCTGCATTTCCATTCTCTCTTTGTTTCTCATTTTCATTTGGTTCTAATATCTGCATGTAAATGTCGGAAAATAGCATCTGTAATTGGAGATTATGAAGTATGGCCAGCTCCTGACAGGCTGCTAAGGAAGATGGATTATCCTCATTTTTCTGTAAATTTTGTCAATTTTGGAATTCATAAGCTATCAACACTGATCAAAATGGGACTTCACAGCTGTGTCAAAAAAGAGCAAGCAGGAGAGCGAGCTCCGGCCGGCCGGCGTGCGGTTGCGCGCAGGGGCCGGCGGCCGGCGGCGGGCGGTGGCGCAGCAGATCGGATGCCAGCGCTCCTCCCCGCTCCCGCCTATCCTCGCGGGCAGCTCCCTCTGCACCCGCGGCCCTGGAACTCGGGCTGGGGCTGCCTCGTCCCCTGGCTAAATCAAACAGCTAAATCACGCTATTGGAAGGCCGCAAATCCTCCAAGGCGCCCACTCAAACCGAGGCTTAATTTACTGCCCAGAGCTGCAGCCCTTATTTATCCGGGGGAGTCCGCAGGCTCCCTCCGCGCGGGCCTCCGAGATGTTCTACTCCTTCCAGACCATCACGGCCCACTTGAGGCAATTGTGTTGGTGTCTCTCTCTCAATTTTCCCATTACTGGGAGTAAGTACTGTTGGGACTCTGTAATAGCCCTACTGCAGCCCATATCAATAACAGATGAGGTTTAATCGTCCAACACAGAAATTATTTAGGCGCAGTAAGGACATTCAATGTCATTTGCATAATGGCATTTCTATCGCACGCACCTAACCCGTCTTGCATAAACAAGGCCTTGGGACCATAAATAATAATAAATCATGACGTCTGCACGCCTCTTGCGGTAATAGGAGCCACTCTTTGTGGAAATTATTTCAGCAGGAAATGGGCATTGTAATTTTAAAGACATGTGGCGTGGTGAGGTGCGGTAAATCACAAGGGTGCACAATCCCCAGGAGCAGCCGGGGGACCTGCCCCAAGCCCGAGCCCGCAGCGACATCCCTGGGGACACTGAAGCAGGAAGGCAGGTCTTGAGGGGGGAAACATCAAGGGCCTCTAGAATGGCCACCAGAGCGTGCCACTGTTCTAGGAAGCAGCAAGAGGGCAGGACGCACAGAGCCCAGCACAGGAGGAGTCGCCTCTGGGCCTGGAGAAACACCCGGGCCTCAGGCCAGCAACAGTCTTTGTTCCAGAAGAATGGAAGCTCTATGAGGGCAGCAGGATTTCTGTCTGCTCTGTTCCCTTCTATGCCTAGAGCAGCACCTGGCACCCAGCAGGTGTACGGGAAATATCCTAAAGAAATACAAAGAGAGATGATCCTGGCCCAGGCAGTGAGTGGATGAAAAGAGCCCTGAAACGGGTTAAGGTGAGACTGTGGCACAGATGCAGGGGGAATTAAGGCAGGAACTGGCACAAAAGCGCTCGTGCCACCACGTGGTGAGTGACAGAGTAAAAATGCCCAGTTAACTCTAAAACGTACTGCAAGGCAGCTGTGGGTAAGAGAAAGGCATAGATGGGGAGATGGCGAGCAGAACCCACAAGGCTGCAGGCTGGAGAGGCAGACACAAGTGGGTTAGAACCTCAGCTCCACTCCCCTGGGACCAGTGGCCCTAAGTTCTGCCTGCTGCAGAACACACCTACTGGCCGCATTAGCTCACAGAGTTGTGCTGGGCTTGCATGTGTGCCAAGTGCCTAGTGCTTCATCTAGCTTAGCATTATTAATGGGACAACTGCTATTCTTTGGAAAGTAACGGAACTATTCTTTGGGAAGTAACGGAAGTGAGATCAGATATAACATTGCCTCTTGCTAGCTGTGTGATCTGAGATAAGCTACTCCATCCCTCTGGGCCTCTCTCTGTCCCAGAAGAGTTTAAGATGGTCCCCACTCACCTCTGGAAGTGCTGAGGCCCCAAACAGGTCATGCTGTGAAGCTGGTTGTTACTATACAGTGCTGCCTGTGTGGGAGGATTGAACGTTACCATTCCTCATGATCGTGAGCAAAAAGAGAAGGGGAGCATTCCCAACACCCACCCAGTGCCACCTCCAGCCACCCCCCAACACTGGCAGCACCCTGGAAAGTTCGTGCTTACCAGAAAAAGTTCTGGCAGGATACACACCAAAGCAAACACAGTGTTGCCTCTGGGAGGGAGAAGAGGGGGCGGAGATTGGCTTTCTTAGGGTAAACCTTCTCTGTAAGGTGTTAATTTTACTAGAAGAAAAGTTCTGTGTCCTTATGATCTTTAAAGTTGATGAAGTTTTGTATGAAACTTTCCATCTCTCTGTGCCTTGGCACATGCAATTCCCTCTACTGGAGCAACAAAGGCTAGGAAAATGCTGTCAGGACAGCAGTAAAGGGCCAGTCCTGTGATTCTCCAACTGCATTTCTCTCCCCAAAGAACAGAGAAACAGCAATCATTTCTCTGCTGAGCCCACCCAGGGGGCGTGGGCCCGAGGGCTGCACCATGCTGCCGCCACCTACAACCTCAGGGCACGGCCACCAGCTCACACATTTCCTTCACCCTCACCAAAATGTGAAAACAGCTCAAAAGCCAAATAAAGTCTGGAGTTTAGTTATTAGTGTTGTACCAATGCTGGTTTCTTGTTTTCAACAAATGGATGGTGGTTACATAAGACACTAATGATAGGGGAAACTGGGTGAGAAGTATGTGGGAACTCTCTGTACTGTCTTCACAACTTTGCTGTAAATTTTAAACTATTCCAAAATGAAAAATGTATGTAAAAATTGTAAGAAGCCAGACTGCACTGCTAGTAAGAGAAAAGCAAGTTAAAACCACACATCTCCTTTTCCATTTATCAGAATAGTGATGATTCACAAGGTTGCTCCTACACGGTGCCGGCAGACTGGGGAAACAGGTCTTCTCACTTCGGGGAATGACGTGAAGGCAGTGAGGGCTCTCTCTCACATTTCATACTGCATATACACTGATCCAGCCATTCTACTTCTGGGACTTGATTCTGGTGGTACAGTCCCATGTGCAAAAATAAATATAGAGAAGGATGCTCAATGCAGCCTTTTTGGAAAAAGAAAAAAATCAGGAACAATGAATAGGAGAGTTAGATAAATTATGATACCCCATATAATGGAATACCATGGAGCCAGTAAAAAGGATGCAGTACTCTTGTCAATGTGAAACAGTTTCCAGAAACAGTTGCTAAAATTTGAAAAGAGCAAAACTGGAACAATGCATATAGTATGCTACCATTTGTGTTCACAAGGGGGGAGTTATAGATATATGTATTGAAAAACCGTATGTACACACATGCACCTTACCCTCCTTAAAGTTTTGCATGTAAATCTCTAAAGAAAACAGAAGGAACTGGGAATAGTGGTTGCCTCCCAGGAGGGCAGGGAGAATGGAATGGGGAGAAGACTTACTTACTTTTCACTTTATACATCTGGTATTGTCTGAAATTGTTAACACTGGCATGTACTACCTCTGAAATTTTTTTTGAATAAAAAAATAAAGTGTCGCTTGGGTAAATGGCAATGAGCACATGCTGCCTGGACTTGAACAGGGCCATAGTTGTGTCCATGGGCCCCTCAGGGCCCTGTCTGTCTTGAGAGGTGAGCTCTGTACCTCTGCATCAGTCAGCGTGTCAGGCTCGAGTCCCCTGGCAGTGTGCTCAGCAGCTGGCACTGGATGCAGGAATCCATGGTCCCATCTGTGTGTCTAGAATGCTGCCCTACTCCTCAGCTCAGCGAAGGGCTAAGGCCCCTACATCAGACCCACAGCTCCAGACAGTGTCTGAGCTGGAAGGGATTTGGGATATCCTCATTCACCAATTTTCAGATGGGAAGCTAAGGCCTGGTAAGGGCAAAAGCCTGGCTCAAGGGACACCACAGGAAAGCAGGTGGGCCCAAATCAGGGCTCAGGGCTCAGGAAAAGCCACACTTGCTGCTAGGAGGAGAAAGACAGGCTCCAGTTCTCTGGCCCTCAACTGCTTCACTAGCGAAATGGAGTAAGAGCCTCTGTCTGCCCTTCATATCCCAGAAATATTAATAGGGATCAAATAAGGTCACAGTTATGAAAGCAGTCACAGAATTTCTCAGCACCTAACATCCTTATCGATGTGCTGGGTGGACCTTGAGGAAGGTCCACACCAGGCCCACTTACAAACCCCTACTCGGTTATAAGAGTTGCGCCCAGCACTGACACTCCTTTTATGTTGAGCTTTGCTCCAACTCAATCCAAGAGGTACTGTCATTATTAGTCTTTCTTTTCGTAGAGGTGGAAATTGAGGTGCAGAGATGAGGCGAGTTTCCCATAATCACACAAGCAGTAAAATTGTGACCTAGATCATGCAGCTACAAATGCTGATGTTGGAGGCAAAGCTCTTAACAGAGAAGCTGCCAGCAGTAGGAGAGGCTGGTGTTCTCCCCGAAGTGCGTGGGCATAGGAACACTGGTTGTCACAAAAGGCCGTGGCCAGTGGGCAGGACCTAGTGGCCAGTGGGCAGGCCCTAGTGGCCAGTCAGCTACCTTCAGCACAGCTGATTCTACTCTGGGGGTGCTGCGAGCACGCTGGCCACTTACCAAGGACTGGAACACCCGCTGACCCTTCTCTCCCAGCTCCCCCTCGGCACCCAGCCCCTTGTTTCCCCCCACCAGGGCCTTCCCTGTCCTCAGGCTCGCCCTCCTCCAGGACGTGCCCCATCTCAGCCAAATCCACACACCTCGCCTGCTTCATGCTCTTTTCTCCTCATTCTCTGTGACACGAGCAGGATCGTCTTGCCTTATGCGTCTAATCTGTCTGCAGGATGACTAAATCTACCTCCCCAAGGACACTGCCTTGAGGTGGGGGCAGTCCAAGCAGAGAGCTCCAGCAGAGAGGGGGAGTGAGGGGTCCCCAGATCCTTCCCAGTTTCTGGCTGGCTCCCAGCATCCCACAGACACTAGCTCCATTCCACTTTCCATCCTTTCCTAACCCTCATTTCAAATGGTTACACCTGCCTTCCAGAACATGCACTGGAGTTTTACCACCTAACATTTCTTTCAAAAATCAGAACTTCATGGTAAGATAGAGCTGATTTACTCACTTACTTCAACCCTACTGAAGACACTGCTGAGGATTTGTGGATTAGTTCAACATTCACATGTGCACACAAAGCTACATCTTTGCAAGCTATTAAATACCTGAAAAGAAGGCCTAGGAATCTCTGTATAAAAATTCAGGGTAAAATAATATTTCAAGAGAATTTTCATAAGACAATCAGAAGAGATACATAGAAGACTTTGTGTAAACGTTAAGTGAATGAGTCCCCAAACAACTGTGTCTAGCAGTGACTGCTGTATTCATGTTAGTTATTCATACACTCATTCTTTCCTACCTCATCACTTGCCAAAAAATATTTAAGACAGCTCACAATGATACAAAAAATACAAGGAATCAGGAAGGGCAGGAAGGAAGGCAAGAGGAGAGCACAGAATGGTAGCAACAATCGTGGACAGAGCCGATGGTGAACACGTATGACCTGCCCCCGTGGACTCTGCACTGCGCAGGGACCCTCACTTAAACCACACACAGGCCCATCAGGCAAGCACTCATTACCCTCATTTTGTAGATGAAGAAACTGAGGCTTAGCAAGGCCAAGTAACCTGCCCAGGACCAGGTGGTTGGTAGACATGGAGTTGGGAATGAACCCCCACAATTTGGCCCTGGAACCCACACTCTCAAGCACCATGCTCTCCACACCCTCAAAGCCAAGATCAAGGCTAGAGGCTTATGAACTTGCTACAGGTGGGACCACATCCAGCCCTCCTCTCTGCCTCCTGGAAGAGAAACCTGGTGTTTACTTCACAGAGTCCATGAAACATGAACTGCCCATTGCTCACGGGTTCTCCCTCTGCCTCTCAGCCCAAGCAGGTTCTCCCGGCCTCCGCAAAGAGCAACCTGAGAAGTCCCGAGTGGGCCTCAGGGATGACTGCCAGGATGTTTCTGAAGGTGTCCCTCATGCAGATTCAGGCATCGCCCCCAAGTGCAATTCAGTGAATGTGACACTAAGGAGACCATGGGCTTGGGTGGAAGGTGGGGAGTAGTTACCCAATTCAATGGCTTAACCTGGGAATAATTTAAAAATAAGTGGGAGATTCAAAGATTATATGTTCTCCAAGAAATCCTCCCTAAATATGGTTTCTCTGAGCCAAACTAATGCCAATGAGAAGTGTTTTGATTCCTAACAAGGGGCAGGAGAGAAGCTGCTCTGTGCCCACAGCTTAAGCCAGACCCGGCTGGGGGCGGAGGGAGGGGTCTGTGAAACTGAGGGGCCTGATGGACCTGGGGCTGAAGCCTTGCAGAGGGGAGTGGAACACTCACCTACCAGCAGAGAGGACTCTCCTTAGAAAATTGCTTTGCATCCACTCCAACACACAGTTATCTAGATGATGGACACCCCTGAGTTATCCTCCATTTAGCACTGTCACAAGGGTTATGACCCAGAAGATACCTGGGGCAGGTGTAGCCACACTCCCATCTCTTCCATTAAAAACAAAGGAAGTAGAAGTCCCTTTGGATGGCTGGTTTTGACCAATGCTACTTCTAGTATCTTCCAAGAAGAAATCTATGCCAAGATAACCATATCAATTAACTTGTTAAAACAGACTGCTATTTATAAATCTGCTCAAATATGAGAAAAGGCCTTAAAATTAATAACTTTTATTTTAAAAGATTTGGCCCACTGCCATTCTTCCTGGCAAATTGAATCAGCTGGTCCAATTGCTTGGGCCTCTCCTTGAATGAGACAGAAGTGACTCTCTTCAAATCCCAGCCACCACTCACCAGCTGCATGGCCTGGGGAAAGCTACTTGGCCATTTTATCCCTCAGTTTCCTCCTCTATAAAATTAAGATAATAAAAGTCCCAACTTGACAGGGCTGTTGCATGGATTGGAAGAGTTAATTTCATGCAAAGCACATAGACCAATGCTTGGCACAATGTAAGTGTTCTATTACAAAGCAGCATGGTCCGGATGGAACAGTATCCAATCCATGGACTAGACAGTATCCAATCTACTGGAGGGTGGAAAGTTCTCTACACCAGGGTACAACATCCACATAATCCAAAAAAAGGAAATTGAAAGAAGTACATGCAAGGAACTCCGCGCTGATCTCTCAGGAGGCTCACAAGGGTGCCCCTGCCCAGCTTCCCCTGAGCTTCGGGAACTCTGCAACAGTGAGCAGTACTGCTCTGAGCATTCCTGTACAGGTCTCCAGGGCACAAATGGCGGGCTAGAGTTTTTAAATCAAGCAGCTGTTATTGGGAACCAGTCAGAGATCTGGAGAAATCCAAGCAGTTTACCTCAGTCTGTTGAGCCAGGAAAATAAAATTCCCCAGAACCAGCCAAAACGTGGGCCCACATTCACCAGGTTGCAACCTCTAGAGATTATGACCCCAAATCTGCTCTAGTGTGGGATCTCATGGCCAATCTCAGATTCTCCCGTAAGACTTTCCTGAAGCTAAGCTTCAGGGTGAAATAATATTTCAAGAGAATTTTCATAATAAAATCAGAAAAGATACATAAAAGACAATCCAAGACAATGAAGGGTTCATCATTCAAGGTTGTATGTGAACATTTCTGAGTTGTTTTGCCATCCAGCACAGATGTGGTTTTCTGACTCTGGGTAATGGAAGAGAAAGCTGGGTGCTAGGGGGTCACAGGCTCACCAGGGCCCTTTGTGGTTCAAGTCCATTTTAGGATGTTAGAAACTCCCTGGTGAGCTGAGAGGCATCCCCAGGAGACACTTGAGGCAACTTATGTACCAGTAAGGCAGCTCACCAACAGAATTTGGAAGCCCCATGGCCCACTTTCTGCTTCTTAGTTCCTAACCTCCCAAACCACAAGGAATAAATGACAAGCCGGTCATGCCCAGAGCCAAAACAGGAGGGCAGCGGTTACCCAAATATCTATCTACAGAGGATCAGAAGCCCAGAAAAAGGGTAGTAGTGAGAGAATCTACAGTGCTTCCCCCAGAGCACAGGTAGCATAGGGGTTCTCCAGGTTTATTCCACATGTTACAATTTTACATCCAGATTTGGTTCATAAGTGAATCTGCTGAGAACAGTTGTATAAATTAATACACCTATTCCTAAAGGAGCATCCCATTGGAAAGCAGGCTCCCCTTCCCAGCAGCTCCAGACACAGCCCCACCGGCCCCACCACCATCCACACCCCCGACCTCCTAAAGTGATGAGCGTGGAAGTTGAAAAGACCATAAAAATTACACTGTATTACCAAAACTACTGTATGTATCTTGCCAGGTAAATAGAATGTAAAAATTTTAAACCTTGCTCTGTATCATCAGTTTCCTCATCCTTTAAATGAAGAAAAGAAACACCAAAGAAGGGTTTGTTATGAGGATTAAATGAGATTATACATATAAAGCATTTAGCCATATGCACTGTCCAGATATTATTGTATTATAGGCTATATTATATTACATTTCTCTATGTTGTATTATGTATGGGTGCATATGTGTATGTGTGTGTGCATGGTTTTTTAAAAAGGCTTTCCAGAGTCATCAAACTCACCCCCACACACTCCAGACCCTTGAAACTATTCCCCTTCCCCTAGCCCACACATGCACAAGTCTCCGTGCTCTTGCTCTTCCTCTTCTCCACCTGGCCTTGACACACTCAGCCTCTTCCCACCCGTTTCCTGTGCAGCCCCAGACTATAAGCTCTGTGGGGCAGAAGCCTTGTCTGCAACATTCAGGCATTCTCTGATGGAGTAAGTAGTAAGGGTAGATAATATCTATTGTGATTCTGCCTGCCAAGAGCTGCCCAAGGCCTTACATACATGAGCCTCTCATTCTGTCCTCAGATCAAGTCTGTGTGGGGCACACCAGCATCTCTGCTAGATCACACAACCAGTAGGTACGGGCGCCAGGTGCCATGAGCAAACTGCAGAGCCCTGGCTCTGAACCACGCTGCCATGTAGCCAGCGAGGGTGACCACTGCAGTGCTGTCTGAGTCCCCAGATAGGCAGGGCATGAGGGGGAGTGACAGGCGTCCCTGAGAGCACAGGGACAGGTGCTGGCAGCCCTAGCCCTTTGAGGGACATTGGCAAGCTCAGAAGTAACAGGTCAGGGTTTGAATACCCCCTTCTCCCTTCAGGACAGACCCAGGAGACCAGAGAATTCCTGTCCTCTGTTGTAAAAAGGGATGTATTTTTCTGATTTTTTTTTTACTGAAGTATAGTTGCTATACAATACAAAAATTTGCTTGTTTGTAGGGGAAAATTCTCATACTACAACCCAGAGTTAATAATTTATTAGGAAGATTTCTTAGCTCTTCAGGCAGAAGTTCTGAAAGTGATACAAATTGTGATTTTGATTACTTTAACGGGATTTCCCCTGAAGCCTGCGCTCATCTGCCTGTGTAATCGGTAGCCAGGCAAACAGTAAAGCCCTGAGAAAGCCTGGGGAGGAGAAAGCTGCCAGCAACTCCACAGCGCACAGGTTCCCGCAAATGTCCCACCGCTGCAGGTCAAACGGCGCACCTCCAGCCTACCTCTCACCCTCTCCTGCCCAAACGGCCCTGACCCCTTTCCCACCATTACCCCATCCCTCTGCCCTGCGGAACCACTGCTGTGGCAAATGCTTCTTGATGATAATGATAGTAATACCAGCAATAATAGGAATAATATTTATCAAGTGTTCATTATGGGCTGGACCCTCTGCTAAGCCTTTTTCATGTTCATTTCATTTAATCTATATAACCAAAATGACACGAGAACTGCTATCATCCTATTTTACTTCTAAGAAAAAACTGAGGTTAAAGCAGTGGTAAAACCAAGTAGGTTTAAAATAATAACTTTGTGCATGAAGGAGGGAAAGTTATTGTTTGTTTGAAATGTGATGGTGAGCGGTGTGCTCAACCCAGACATAGAGATCCCACAGATTCTGGAGGTAAGCCTGCAATCCCTTACTACCATCACCTCCCAAGAGGCTCAAGGGTAACACAACTGGTTGCAAAGTCACAAGCAGTTGCTCCAGAAGCCTGTGCTCTTAGCCACGATGCCGTGCTGCCTCCAGCAGTCCTCCAGGTGGAGGTCCTTGCTGATGTCCTCTGCAGTGGAAAGCACAGCTCCGTCCTCACCCGGAGACTTTCTAGGCAAAGCAGAGGGGTCTGCATACTCACTGTCCCCGGCGCCAATTCCGGGCCCCCATTCCACACACCATTCTGCCACATCTCCTCCTCAGAACCCCATGCCATCTGTCAGTGCCTCCAAGCCAGTGCCTTCAAACTGTTAGTGAACTGTCTACATCCTTCCTGACAGGTGCCCTCTTCCTGGGGACCTCCCACCAACATCTTCCCCTGCCCTCAGCTTCACTGAGCTCGCCTCTTTGACTCCAAGGGTCTTGGTCTCCATTCCCCTGCCCGAGCCTATGGATGGCTACAGGAAAGACTTCATCCTGTCATTTAGAACTGGTCCGCCTCCAAGACCTCAGGCCCCTGAGCACCTTCTGAGCACAGCCTTTCACCACCTCCTTTCACCCCCTCATCCCAATGAGCTTGCTCTTGCCAGAACCCCCAGAAGTTACAACAGTTGGATAAAGTTACTCGCCCTCTTGGTGACCTGAAATGATAACATGGCCAATTCCCTTACCCAGCCCAGGATCATCTGTATCCTCTTAAAAGCACTGATCCTGAGCTGGACTATGTGATGGTCTTCAATAAGTTCATCCCGTTTTGTTTCACAGACAAGGCATCAGGAAAGAATCAACAAATCCACCTTTTCTCTAAAATAGAGGAGAGAAAAGGCAACCACATGTCAGAGAATGCCAGAGCTTGGAGCTGGAAGGGACCCTAGCGGTTATCTCTTCAAAGTTCCATCCAATGCTTCGCAGCTTTCCTCGGCCTTCCTCCCGAGTGGCCACCCTGCCCATGCCACATTCTCCCAGTGAAGAAAACCCACAGCCCAATCCACATTTGGGCAGCTCTACCTGTTCGGGAGGTTTCCTTCAACTGAGTTGAAAGTCACCTCTCTTTAATTTCCATCTAGGTCCTGGGTCTACCCATTGCAACCACAAATAGGTCTGCTTCTCTTCCACAGGAGCCCTTCTGAGATTAGAGTACACTCTTGAGTATCCGCTGAGTTTTCTTTCCTCCATGCCAGTCAGTTTCAGTTCCTCCACAAGTACCTCACAAGACAGGTTCAGGGAGTAAGGAAGTGGGTTGTATAAGTGGGGGGCTGGATAAATGATGGTTCAAGGTACAGGTCCAGGACACTGACTACCTGGCTTCAAGATCTGACTCCAAATGTTTCTGCCTATGGGTCTTTGGACAAGTTGTCCTCTCTCCTCTCAGTGTTTTCTCTGTAACATGGGAATCATGTTACACTGCCTCCTTCAAAGAGCATGGAGGGGGTGGGTAAGGCACTACACAAAGAGTTCAGCACAGTGTCTGGCACATACTAAGTGTTTAGTGAATGCTAGCTCTTAAGTCTAGTCCTTTCCCCAACCTGGTCACCTCCTCTGGTCATGTCCAATAAGTCAACATCCTTCTTAAGGTGAAGCACTCACCTGGAATCCCACACCACAAATGTGGCCTGTCCAACACAGAAGAGAGCAGTCCAGAGTCTGTTTCCACTGACAGCCACATGGCTGAGTTTACAGACAACTAAAACCTCTAGATCTTTCTTATCAGTACTTCTGTTCATCTTCATGTCCCCTTGCCTCAGGTTTTCTGAAATACTACTTCTATAACTATGGAGTTATTATTATTTGTGAAACCACTAAACCATTCCTATACTGAGGACTGTCCACTCCCTACTGTAGCTATAATTATTCACCCACTGTCATTTTTAGAACATACAAGTCTAGAAATTTTTCTTTCTTTAGTTAATACTGGCTCTGTAAGGAGACACAGATTAGGCAAGGAGTAGGAAGAGGGCCTTTCATTTTTATTTAGTATGATTCTGTATTGAATTTTTTGCAACATGTATGTCTTTGAAAAGGTCTTTATTTGCCTTCACTATTAAGTGATTGTTTATCTTAGTATAGGTCAATTGTTATTATCTCTTAAAACTTGAAGACATTGTCTGCTGTCTTCTGACATCTACTGATGCTAAAAAAAAAGTGTCTTAACCCTGAATAGCCAAAGCAATCCTGAGAAGGAGGAACAAAACAGGGGGAATTACGCTCCCTGACTTCAAGCTCTACTACAAAGCCACAGTAATCAAGACAATTTGGTATTGGAACAAAAACAGACTCACAGACCAGCGAAACAGAATAGAAAATCCAAACATTAACAGAAACATATACAGTCAATTAATATATGTATGATGAAGGAGCCTTGGATATACAATGGGGAGATGACAGCCTCTTCAGCAGCTGGTGTTGGAAAAACTGGACAGCTACATGTAACAGAATGAAACTGGACTACTGTCTAGCCCCATACACAAAGGTACACTCAAGGTGGATCAAAGACCTGAATGTAAGTCATGAAACCATAAAACTCTTAGAAAAAAACATAGGCAAAAATCTCTTGGACATAAACATAAACGACTTCTTCATGAACATATCTGTCCGGGCAAGGGAAACACAAGCAAAAATGAACAAGTGTGACTATATCAAGCTGAAAAGGTTCTGTACAGCAAAGGACACCATCAGTAGAACAAAAAGACATTCTAGAGTATGGGAGAATATATTCATAAATGACGTATCTGATAAAGGGTTGACATCCAAAATATATAAAGAACTCACGCACCTTAACAAACAAAAAGCAAATAATCCAATTAAGAAATGGGCAGAGGACATGAATAGACACTTCTCCAAAGAGGAAATTCAGATGGCCAACAGGCATATGAAAAGAAGCTCCACATCGCTAATCATCAGAGAAATGCAGATTAAAACCACAATGACATATCACCTCACACTAGTGAGGATGGCCAACATCCAAAACACAAACAACAAATGTTGGCGAAGATGTGGAGAAAAGGGAACCCTCCTACACTGCTGGTGGGACTGCAAATTAGTTCAACCATTGTGGAAAGCAGTATAGAGGTTCCTCAAAAAACTCAAAATAGAAATACCATTTGACCCAGGAATTCCACTCCTAGGAATTTACCCTAAGAATGGAGCAGCCCAGTTTGAAAAAGACTATGCACCCCTATGTTTATCGCAGCAGTATTTACAATAGCCAGGAAATGGAAGCAACCTAAGTGTCCATCAGTAGATGAATGGATAAAGAAGAGGTGGTACATATACACAATGGAATATTATTCAGCCATAAGAAGAAAACAAATCCTACCATTTGCAACAACATGGATGGTGCTAGAGGGTATTATGCTCAGTGAAATAAGCTAAGCCGAAAAAGACAAGTATCAAATGATTTCACTCATCTGTGGAGCATAAGAACAAAGAAAAAAACTGAAGGAACAAAACAGCAAGCAGACTCACAGAACCCAAGAACGGACTAATAGTTACCAAAGGGAAAGGGACTGGGGAAGAGGGGTGGGAAGGGAGGGATAAGAGGGAAAAAGGGGCATTATGATTGCAGATGTAATGTCGGGGGCGCATGGGGAGGGCTGTACAACTCAGAGAAGACAAGTAGTGACTCTATAGCATCTCACTACACTGATGGACAGTGACTGTAATGGGGTTGGAGGGGGGGACTTGATGAAGGGGGTAGTTTAATAATCATAATATTGCACATGTAATTGTAGATTAATGATCCAAAATAAATTATAAAAAAAAAGAAAAAAAGTGTCTTATAATCTGAAAGTTGTACTTTCTCTCTGGTTGCTTTTATAATTTTCTCTTTGTCTCTGATGTTCTTCAACCTCACTATGGTTTTGCCTAGATGTGCATTTGTTTTTATTTAACTTGCTTGGAGTTTAGTATTCTTCTTCAACCTAATGATACATATCTTAGAATAGTTCTGTTCTTTAGCCATTATTTCTTCAAATATTGCCTCACCTCAATTTTTTCCATCTATTTTTTCCAGAGCAACACTTAGATGTATGTTGGACCTTCCCATGAAATTTTGTTTATTGTTTATGCTCTCTTTCATATTTCCCAACTTTTTAGATTTCTATACTGCATTCCTGGCATTTTCCTCAGCTCTGTCTCCCAAATCACTAATTTTCTATTCAGCTGTGCCTTATCTGGTATTTAACCCATGAACTGAATTTTTTATTTTGATGACTATTTTGTTTCTAGAACATTTATTTGGTTCTTTTTCTAATCTGCTTATACTTTTTTCAGGATATCTTATTCTTTTGTAATGTTTCTTGTCATTTTTTTCATCTCTCTATCATTTTATGTCTCTTTCAGATTGTTATCTTAGGTTCTTAGAATACTAAGCTTTGTGGTTATATCTCCTCACATAATCATTTCCTCCTCATTTCCCTCTGTGATTTGCAATTTTCATTTGTGAGCTCATCTTCAATAGTTATCATTTACTCTGTAGGCATGTTGACAAACTATTGTGGAAGGGTCCAGATAAGAGTTTTTCATGTGCTTTTGATAAGCATCTCAAGGATTTCACTAATATGAGCCCAGGTTTATATTAATTTATATTCCTAGGTTTCCTGTGAATAATATAAGCAAGATACCACACCTGTATGTGGCGCAGGCTTGGAATTTCAACTTCTCATAGGAAACTGTTGCTGTGCTCTGAGTCCCATGCAGAATCAAGTTTCCTTACTGCTTTCCTCACCAGCTTGTAGGTGAAATTTGCTTAGTGCTTATTTCATGCAAAGCACCATCCTTGCAGGTTTCAGGATTTTTTGCAGGAGTTTCAGTTCCAACTCCAATAACATATAGGTCTAAGGCCATATCTTCTGTCTCAACAACAGCATCAAAACCCCAGCTCCTGTTAACTAAATGCTATATCCAAGACCCATACCCTGGGCCACTGGGACATTAGCTCATGTACATAAAGTCCTAGCTCTGAGCTTCTTAAATTCCAGCTCCTGAGAACTTCTCTCTCTTTAATTCAACCTCAGATATATATCAGAAATATTTTATTGTTATATCTGATCTAGTATTTCTATTGTTTGAGATGGAAGGGGAGCCTGCAATAGCTGAGACCTTGCTATCAGAACAAGAAATCTATGTTCATTTTTGGTAATTTACAAAACAATAAAGGTTTTTTTTAAAATAGCTTTGTAAATAGCCAAATTCCTTAAGCCAAGTTTTCAGTGCCTTCTCAAAACAAATAGTCCTGGGAGTGGAATATGTTGTTCTTTTTCGGGGGCGGGGGGGATTATCTTTTTTTTTTCATTGCAAATATTGATTAGCCTTGTTTAGGGGGAAATATCTCTACCCAAAAGCCAATTTTCACACAGTACCTTTGGCTCCATCTATTACGATTACTTTATGCCACACAGCACAGCACAGGTGGTCAATGTCAATGACATGGTGTATCTGTAAAAATTCCTTGGATGAATGAATGAATAAATGAATGGAAGAACATGCCAGCAAGGCTCAGGCAGCACTTTGACAATTTGCTTGTAATCTTTAAATCCCACATACACAGAATTTGCCTGTCATCTAAAAGAGAAGAACAGACAGGAGGAAAAAATGTAAACAAGTCAAAATAAAAATAAGAGATGGATTTCCAATTTGTTTTATCTCTCACAGAATGTTAGAGCTGGAATAGATCTCAAGGATGACCCAGTCTAATCCCTCAGCCTAAATGCAGAAACCGTGTCCCAGAGAGAAGTGAATAGCCCTGGAGCTATCATGAAAGTCCAGGGGTCTGTCCCATGCTTTTATACTATGGCAACTTGCTCTGTGTTCCCTCAAACATTCCCCAAGTGTCTTGCAAAACAGGTATAATGATTTTTCTTGGGAAGCCACCCTTCTTACTGACCCAGAGGAACACAAAGAATACTCAGAATACTCATCTATTTAGAAAATATTTTTAAAGATGCTTAGGAAGAAATGAGCATCCCAGGCAAGATTCTAGACAGCAGGGCAAGGGAAGAGGGTTGAGGCCTTACAGAGCCCATGTAACTTTCACCATTGAGTCACTTTGAGATGATGACAGTAGAAGAATAAAGAAGATTGTGGCTCATCTAGAGGAATCCAGTACCTCTAGAGATCTAGGGAGCAAGAATACCAGCATAAGCTTTGTCATTATCTCATTCCAAAGGTAAGATGATATCCCAGTTAAATCTTTCTTAAGCATCTCAGCATTTGGGAAGGGGTTTCCATCCCTTTCTCCACAGGCCAGGAAGAACTGGGAAAAGAACCCTTGCCCTTCCTCCTGCTACTACCACTGTACCCAACCTCTTGTGGCTACTTCCATGGGGGGAGTCACAAACTTGGCTGGTCAGAGCCCAGGACACTCACTGAGCCATGGTTGACAGGGGGCAGCATCCAGTGCCTCTGGGTCAGAAGTCTTCCTCTGCCATGTCAGGCTTTCAGGTAGCAAGTATGTCAGACCGAGCCTGCTTCCCATGGGAAGGCCCAGCCATGCCCTCTCTTGATTCTATCCTCTCCATCAGCAACTGGGGGAGAGGGAAGGCAGCAAGTAAGCCACCTGCTTCTTTAATTTCTAAAATGTATGATTCTTCCCTCCTTCAATATCCCCCAAGTTCTTGCATACCAAGACCTCCTCAGAGAAGTCAAATGAAAACTACTAAATTCTCCTTCTTATCAAGAATTGAGTTGATGGTGAGGTACATTCCTATAGATCTAACCTCCTCCAACTGGGGAGACATTTCCCCAGGGGTACCCTTGGGTGGCAGAGGTCACAAAGCTCCAAAGTAATAGCACATTTTCCTGGAGCATCAAACTGAAAAATCTAGGAATGGCATCCCAGAGTTTCTGGGATTTTTGTTAGTTCAAGTTGGGCAAATAGAAAGGCTGCATTTTAGAGCTATGTGGTCACAGCAGCCCTGCCCCTACAGAAATGTCCAATCAGCAGGCAGTCTTTTTACATTCACCCATAAGACAGAGCCCTGTCAATTCTGCTGCAGCACACCTCTATGGGTATCATTGAGGACTGTGTCCATTGCCCCTGCAGGGCCCCCCATTGGAAGCCCATTGGCAATTTCCTTTCTACTCTAAGTGTCAGAAAAAAGATGGCTTCCTTTGGGGAATTGGCCTCTTTTCCCATGGTGGACAATGAGAAGCACATAACTATTTCTCATTTTGCTTTGACCATTAGGAAGCTCAGAATCAAATCTGAGCTCAGCTCTAGTAACCTGGGGCCTAGCTGGAGAGTGGGAGGTGTAGGTAGGAAGAGGTAGGGGAGTGAAGGGGAGAGAAGAGAAGCAGTGTGTCATGGGGCCAAAATTCTTGGTCAATGCCACAGATTAGAGAGAAGGCCAGCCTCAGAAAGGGCAAGCAACCATCTCTAAGGGTACAGTGGCATCCAGAGGTACAGCAGCATTCTCTGTGCCTTGGCAGCAGCCTCCTGATCCTCCAACCATCCAAGTCTCCTCACAGCAGCCAGATTGATCTTCCAATCTGTATTGTATTGGATCCTGATAGTTCCTGGTTTAAAATCTTCCAAAAATTTCTCCTTGCTCTCAAGATAAAACCCAAGGCCCTGGTGCTGGTCCACAAGTCACCTCACATTTGGACCCCACCACCTCCATTGCACCACATTCCTCTTTCCACCTACCATGCTTATCAGCCCCACAGGGCATCTTGACGTTACTGAGTCAAAGTTTTCCAGCCTCGCCCTTCATGTAAGGCTGCCCCTCTGCCTGGGACACTGCTCCCGCCACCCTTCCCCACCCTTCCCCACCCTGTGCTCCAAGGTGCCATCCTCAGAGACACATTCCCTGATCCCCCCATCTGGATGAGGGCCTGCTCTTGACCCTCAGCACACCCTGGTCTTTCTCTTCACAGAGCTCATCATTCTGAAATAATTGTAATGACACCCCATTTTTACTGGTATGACAATTTTATTAAAATCTGTCTCCTTTGCTATAGGGTAAATTCTGGGGACCATGTCTATCTTTGTTGCTGCTGTGTCCTAGCACCTGGCAAAAAGGAGGTGCTCAACAAATATTTGCTGAATGCAATTGGTCAATCAGGAAATGTTTGCACCTGCAGAAGAAAGGGTGCTGACTCTAGAGGACTGTCCACACCATACAAGGGAGGGAGCAGAGAATGTGGCCGTCTTACTAGCTACATCCTTTGGGGCATGATGCTTGATTTCTTTCTGTCTCGGTTTCCTCATCCGTATGAAGATTATACTGTAGGCGTACTCTCCCCCATAGGGTCATTGCAAGCTAGAGTCCTATGTAAGACGCTGGATTTTTAAATCAGTGATTCCTTTATCTTCAGTTATGCGTAACTGTCTGCCAGCCCCTCTGTAAGCCGTGACACCTGTTGGCATGGCTTGGGTCTGGCCCCAAACTCTTGGGCAGAGGATGTCCTATGTGTGGCTGGCAGCAGCCACTGGTATCCAGATACCTGGGCCTGGCATCTTCACCAGGAACCCAGCACTGTGCTGAGTACTCGAGGGGATGGAGTCATTACTGGCCTCCCAAGACCTTGCAGCCTCCAGCCCTTTGCTGCTCAGGGCTGCGGCAGCCAAACTGACTCTCTCTGCCCACCAGAGTGAAGGTCCCTGGAGGGCTGCCCTTCGATGCTCCCACCACACTGCAGTGTAAAAGGTCTTCTTTTGTTGCCTCCCCTCCTGTTCCCTCTTCCCACCACACCTTTCTCATTCTTGTTACCTTAAAATCTCTTTTCAGGCTGTAAAGGCCTTGACATTTAGCTAATCAAGCCCTCAGGAGATTCTTAAACTTCTAAAAGAGCATGCATGAAAAAGGATCCTCCTTACATGCTTCTAGTGATAGGAATCTCACTACTTCACAAGGAGGTTCACTCCACTTTTAGAAAGCTTGGGTATTAGAAAGTTTTCTTAGCCTGTCTCCTTCCCTGCTCACATTCCCAAGTCTTCCCTTAGGCAGACCAAACAGCTCAATTTCTCCAGTCATCCCTCCTAGGAAAGAATTTTCAGTTATCTCTTCTGAACAAACCATGAGGGGCTTTAATGTGGGGAAGGACTTCAGGAAGGGAGGCCCAACAGTAGCAGCAGGGACAGGAGCAGGCGGGAGCCCCAGAGAAGGCCATTTCCAGGTCAACAGTAGTCCAGGCCACAGTCTCAGGGCCTTCTGGAGCATACTGCCCCCAAAGCAAAGTCAGACCTCCTCCCTCCACACTCCCTGATCTCCTCTCACTCACCCTACCTTCCAGCCACCTAGACCTGCTTGCAGTACCCTGCATGCCTGCATTCCTTCATACCATCACCATCCTGTTCCTTCTGCCTCAGATGCCCTCTCCGGCCAACTCTCTACCATCTCCAAGGACCTGGATTCTAGCTACCCCTCAAGATGCAGCACTGATGGCACTTCCTCCAGGAAGCCTTCCCCCCTCTCTCAGACTGGCACACCTGTCTCCTCTCCCTACCCCACCTCCTCTCAGTGGGCAGGGACCCACTATGGAGGAAGATGAGGTCCCTAAAGAAAGGAAGTGTGTCCACCACCTCATCTTTCTCCGCAAAATCCCCAGCCCTTTTTCAGATAGGTGTTCAGCCGATCCCTGATAACCAAGCTCAGTAATATTCAGACACACAAACTAATCCCTTCCAGGAGTAGGACACACACAGGAGTAGGCAATGCTTGGCCCCCGGCCCACCAGCCTAGAGAAATGCCACCATTTAGAGGGCAAACCAGCTTATGAGTGCAGGAGGCATTTCTGGTGGCTTTCTCTGTTGGACAAGGGGCAGGCCTTCTCCCAGTTTAACCCCCCATGACCTTTGAACTTCCAGGGAGGTCAACAGCATGTCCCTCTTCCCCAGCTGTCTTTCTGTCTCTGGCCCGATGGGAGGGAGGGCCCTGGGCCGGTTCCATTTTGTGCCCGTATTGATCTGTTGGCAGCAATGGGCTGGATAATTAGCCAGGAATTAGGGTTTCTATTACAGCCAGGAGGCTGCTCCAGCTGATTTATCACCTGAATAATTTACTGTGATTGAAAGGAAATTAAAATGAACTCCATTTGACAACTGTGAGCTTTTATGGGCTTTAGTGAAGGCTCAAAAGCCAGATTAATAGCCTGGTGTTGGTTAATAGTCTGCCGAGAGTAACTACGGCAGGCTGTGCTCCACAGCAGCCTTCCTCCTGCAGCCAGAGGAGGGACCAGCTCCCACCAGGAGCCCAGCGCCGACGACAGCATCAACGCGAGTTTTACTGAAACAGATTCCACTGCTCGAAACGCATGCACGCACACACGTATACATGCCACCAGCAGCTGTTTCTTTTCCTTTTCCCCCCTCTTCTCCTCCAAGGTGATCTTTACTCACTCCACATGTAGGGAAAACAGAATTTCTTTTTCAATAACCATTTTGAAAAGGAAGGGTCTCATTGCTCTAGCCATGTGTACAGATTATACCCAGTCAAGGGTTTACTAAGTTTCCCTATAAAAGCAAAAAGCATGGGCCCACCAACACAGGGCAGCTCTTGGCATGAAAAGCAACACGTTGGTGTTGGCTCTTGTCTCATGGAAGTGACAGGCAGGACCTCACCCTGGCCCTGAAGAGGAATGTTCTTCCCATGGGCAGTTGGGAGGGTGATTTAGGAGGATGTGACTACCTAGGTCTATGGCAAGGTTCAAGGTTCTGGAATGACAGGCAGTCTCTGGCTACAAAAGGCCAGCTCTGCAGACCAGCCAGTCAGAGAACTGGCTCCTACAATCGTTCACACACAAGGGGTCTTGTGTGACCACCTTGCACAAGATGGGGAGAGAAGATCCTGAGGTCAAGTTCCAGCTCTGTGGCCTCAGTAAGTCCTGGAAACTCCCTGTGCTGAAAATGGGGTACACAATCTGGAAAAAGAATGTTCCAACTTGTAAAATGGGGCTCACGAGTCTTGCCTAGGCTGCTTAGCAGGCATTTAAATTGAGAGTCCAATGGGAGGATGACGGTGACAGATCTTTGAAAACTGCAGTGTCATGCGTGAAGAGGGGCACTATTATTCTCGCTAGGTTGCTACAGTGCCACTGTGTTGTAACAAAATCACAATTATTAGCACCACAAATAAAGAAACTGAGGTACAGAGAAAAAGCAACTTTCCAAGCAGGGTAGAGTCAGGACTCAAGTCAAACTCCAGCAACTCCAAAGCCAGTAAATGCTCTCTGTTCCCCAGCAGGCTGCTCAATGAAACTGACAGCAAGGTCCCCACCTAGGCCATTAGACCTTGAAGATGCAGATCTGCTCACAGATGGAAGAGGTACCAGCTTCGGTGGCCAGAGCAGAGGCCCCCTTCCTGGTGCCACCACCATGCCACTCTGGGGGCTCACAAGGCAGGGCAGAGCAGCCAGGAGGGGCTCGAGGAAACCTGTACTCTTGGCATGCATCCCTTCCAAGTCCTCACCCCTTGCTTGGGCTATCATTTGTCCAACGTGATAGGGAATTGGGAGCAAGGGTATGTCATTCATAGTCCAATGCCTGTGTGCGTGCCCAGCAGCCCCATGGCCTCACCTTCCATCTTTTCTCATTACGACACATTATGGGGAGGTGAAGCAGATTAACCAGAAAGCACTGAGTTAGTCATTATCCCGCCACGCGGCTTCCCTGCAGGCCCCACCTCAGAGCCCACACAGAGAAAGACCCTCAGTTGTGTCCAAATCATTCTGAAGGACACTGCACAGACTGCAGGAAACAGAGCCCTCCCAGAGGCGGCAGTCAGGCCTCCTCCCCATCAGGCTGTATCTCACATGGGCCTGTTGGACCTGTCTCCCAACATTTCTCCGTGGCATCCCCCTTGGTGCTCCCAACTGAGGCAACTTCTCCATTCATTAGGGCCCACAGAACCTTCTCCCTTGCCTTGCAGGTTCTGAATCCACATCACGCGGCCCCTGTGAGACTGTGGGCAGACAGAGCTGATGCTTGGTTCATCTGTTAATCTCCTGGGTTGGCACTGTGCCAGAGTCATAACCAGTGTGCAAGAAATATGTTGAATAAATGAGCATATGAGTAGCTGAGCAAGTGAGTAAATATGGATGGATTCTGGACTCCTCCCAACTATGAAGCCCTATAATCTCTGCCCAGTCTTTCTGGGCATTCTAAGCTAAATGAATTCTCATTCTGAGTTTCCATGCAAATCACACAGAACACAGAGGGAAACAGTCTCCAACAGCAAAGGTCTGAGTTAAGTAAGTAAGGGCTTAACATCAACGCCGGAGGCCTCAGGCAGTGAAGGCCAGGCTGAGTGCAGTCCTGAGCCCTCACTCTTCACCATTCACTTGCTGGGTGACCTCAGACAAACCCTGTCGCCTCTCTGGGCTTCTAAAAAATGAAGAGGTTGAAAGCATACCTCTGTAATTCCTGCTATCTCTAAAATTATATGATCTTGTTAATGGTTATAAGATAAAATTTCTCCCAGATTCTGGAGGAAAAGGTGGGCCCCATCCATAGAAGTTTTCCTGATTGAGTCCCCTTTCTTTCTCCTCGTACTTCAGATGGATGTGGCTTCAGCCATCTCTCAATGGGAGATGTGGTTTGTGCTGGAAACTGACTCTTCTCCCTAAAGCCCATGACATAGAGTGTGTGCGATTAGCTCTGTCCAGCACATAGGACTACAGCACTCCCAGAGGACACTTCACTCTACCTACAGGAGAAAAGACTAAAATCTTGACCACAGTCTATAGGACTAGGCGCACCTCCCCAACATCACCTTTCATCACCCCCAGCCCAGCCTCAGCCTGTTCCCCGAAGCCCAGCCACGTGGCTCTTTCCATTCCTCACTTCTGCCATACTCCCTCTTATCTCAGGGCCTTTGCGCTTGTAATTCCCTCTGCCAGGCACATTCTCCCCACCCCCACATCCCTTCTACCCAAGCCCTTCAAGGCTCAGCATAAATGCATTTCCCCCAGGAGGCCACTGTGGCCAAAAGGCTGACTTAGCCTCTGCTTTATTCTTTCAGAGAACCTCAGGCGTCCCCTTCTCAACATTTAGCACATCTATAATCCACGACCCTTTGGGTTATTCTTACTTATTGTGAATCTTCCACACATCTGTAGGCTCCCTGAGGGCACGTCCAAGCCTGTCTTGTTCACTGATGTACCTAATGCCTGGCTCCATGCCTTGCACATAGCATACACTCATCAGTGTTTGTTAAGTGAATATGTGACTTGCTGCGTGGCCTTAGGCAAGTCCCTTTGCCTCTCTGGGCCTCTGTTTCCCCATCTAAAAACAAAGATGGTCTGTGAGAGGCCTCATAGATGGGAAGTGCTCAGAGACAGCCAGACTGTCATAGGATGGTAGCCCCACGGCCTTGCTCACGTCTCATCACCCAAAGACCCCCTCTGGCCCCCCTCTTCTCCACAGGAACTTGGGCACACAGCCTACATGGTTTTTAGCAGTTCTTCGGGAAAACTTCAGAAGCATCACCTAATTATTAGATGGAGTGCAGCAAGGCCGGACCTCACCAGCAGAACCTGCTAGCAAGTGCTGGGCAGTCGCCGCTCATCAGTCTCTTGGACTCGCCCACCGGATGGGAGCTCACAGCAGGCAGGAACCATGGCTGAGCTATTGGGTCTACAAGGTAACCAGCCAGGGCCTGGCACAAGCTGGGCATCAGCAAGTAGTCTCCCGAGTGGGATCTGGTACTTTAGGGACCTTATCCAGTCCAAAATGCACAAAGCCTTTCTAGTGCCATCTCTGCAGCCACAGGGAGTGACTGCTTTTCTGCTCAGGGCAGAACTGGGGCTGCTCAGCACAGGCCCATCTTTCTGCTCCCTTCCCTCTCCTGCAAATGACCCAGCTGGGAGTTTGTCCAGTGAGACACTTCTTCATTTCCACACACTTGGATTCAGTCTCCAGAAGTTTGACAGGGCAGCCTGAAGAGAGGGCTGGCAGTGGGGTACACACCCCTACCGTCATAACGTGGACTGTGGCCTCAGGGTGCTTACATATTCCCACCTTCACCCTAACTGACAGGATAATGACCCAGGACCACCGTAAGTGGCCCAGAAGATCATTACACCCACCCTGTGCAAAGAGCGCTGGGAAGGGACGCCATTAGCAATGGCGGAGCAGCAAGACAAGTCACATCCACCCCCACTTCCAGCTGGCCAGGAAGACAGAGGCACCAGGGCAAGAAGTCACAGAGCCCCAGACAAGTCCTCCTGATCTCATGGGGTACTGCGACTGGCCAGTTTGGGCCAAAAATGAGAAGCCCGCTTCTGAGTAGAACCTGGCTCTCTCACCCACACCCCACCAGATGCCTTCCTGGGGCACGGGGTGGGAGGGGAACAGTGAGCCAGGCCTGTGTTTGGCTGGAGCCATGGCAGGCAGGGCGTGGTGACGCATACCTGCTCGGGCTTGATGGGCTCCGTGGTGCTGAAGATGTCCGAGTAGTGCTGCCTCTCAAACACGCGGTCCAGCACCTCCAGCTGCTGCTGCGTGAACAGGTCCCCTCGCATCTGCTTCCGGAGGAAATCTCTGCCCGGAAGTGAGTGACCATTTGGCACCGGAGACTCCTGAATACCTTTGATGAGCATGAGAGAGTGGGGGTGAGTGCAGGTGAAGAAAGACATTATCAGACTCTGAGATTGGGAAGAGGGTCTGACAGACCCACGAGGCCCACTCCCTCCCTGACAAGAGAAGCAGCATGCAGGGGCTCAGACAAGGGGGTCCATGGCCAAAGTTGCCCTGCTGGTGAGTGCAGAGCTAGCCTCCCATAGCCACTTGCCAGGTGCTGGGTGAAGCCCTTTTTACCTGCATCATCTCATCTAACCCTCACAATGACCCCAACGTAAATGGTATTTTCTCCATTTTGTAGATGAGAAAATTGAGGCCTACAGAGATTAAATGGTTTGCCTGAAGACTGGAGCTCAGGTTAACTGAGGCTTGATCGCTCCATGCCACCATCTATTTTGCACTGAAGACCCCCCTCAGAGGGGTCTCTGTGGGACAGTTCTGTTCCAGAGCTGAGGCCCTTACTCCCAGCTGGCACCCCTACTTGCTTTCTCTACTGTGGAGGAAGGAGATGTATACCCTGACAGGTGCCTAAAGTTTGTCATTTCCTTAAGATGGCTTGGGACACTTCTAAACATACCATTTTTTCCATTTACTTCATAAATACTGATAAAATATTCTGTACCAAGTAATATTTTTAAAAAGACAGAGGATACAGTGGTGATCAAGACAGGCCCATCTTTCCAAACTAGAAAATGCAGCCCACTTTAGTTAAGTATTCACACAAACAGACATATGGTACAAACTGTGATTACTGCTAAATAGAAAATGTGTCTAGAAATATACATCAGACCATTTACAATGGGGGAGGAGGTGGGACCTCACAGGGAGGAATCAGGGGAGTCTTCCAAGGGGAAGTCATGCTTGAACTAAGAGTAGAGGACAAGGGGTCGGCAGGGCAGAGGGTGGGGGTGGAGAGGGCATGCCAGGCAGAGGAGACTGCCTGTACAAAGGCCTGGAGATGAAAGGACCAGATGGAGTGAGGGGAACATACCCAAGGGGGTGCTGCAGAGACAGGCAGAGGTCAGGCCAGGCAGCCCTGGAGGCCACAGGAAGCCATGGAGAGGGGCTGAGCCTTCTGGGGAAGCAGTGGGAGACTTGGAAGGGGGCTGGAGAAACAATTACCCCTCCACAGTCCCAGGGCCTGAATCACTAGTTCCTTTAGATCAGGCTGTGCTTTCTAAGCCCTACTCCCAAGCCTCATCTTTTGGAAAGACTGACAACACGAGTTTTGCATTTGTGAGCATTTGAAGGTGGTACATGGAGTCAGCCCGTCAGCCCATATGGAAGAGGAAACCATTTCTTATTGATGTGTGCACTGTTGCCAGGACAGATGCAGCCTGTGAACACCTAGGCTGCCTCCTCTAGGATGCCTTCCTTCATGCCCCAGCTGCTTCTCTCCTATTCTTAGAGCTCTGACTACTTTCTCCCTTATGTTGAAGAGGAGTCAAGCCCCCTGGGCTCTTATCTCTCATCCTGTACTATTAGGCTGTCTTGGGTGGAAAAACCACTGTTAGTTCACCTCTGTCTCTTCCACAGGAATGTTTGTGGAATAAATGCACAAATTAGTAATACCTGTGACAACCACCTCCACTCTGCAGGTCTGGTCTTCAAATGTCAGGATCCCTCTGCCTGACATCATTCATTCGGTCATTCATTCTCCCCTCAACCAGCCTTAGTGAACAGGCACTGCGCTAACCCCAGGCACACAGTGAAGGGGAAAAGCTTGCCTAGCCCTGTCCTCATGGAGTTATGTCCAGCGGAAAAGGCAAATGTTAATTGAGAAATAATTAGACCAGAAAAGGTGCAAGTGTCAACCAAGATAAATACTCTGACAAAAAGGAGCGTGGTTCTCAGGCCAGGGACACAGCTGCCCTACCTCTGGGTGCTGTAAGCAGTGGGTGCACAGTGAGTATGAGCAAAACCAACCAATTAGATGCTCAGAAATAGCTACAAAAATGGATACCAGAAAATCACCCCTGGCACAAAGACAGGTCTGAACCTCCAGGCCTCCAGGGGAAGCTTCTATAGCATCTTTATCTGTGCCACAAAGATGCTGTCTGACTTCACTGGGGACTGTGGTCTTGGAGACAGGCTACAGAAACACTCAGACCCATCTTATTCCAGGGAGAGAAGTCTGAACTTGCAATGTGAATGGTATGCTTAAATATATGGACAGACATGGACTGGAGTACAAAGGTATATAGGGGGCATGATATCTTTAAATCTTTTTTTTCTACTCCAAATCAAATAATATGTAATAAACCCAGTGCTGGGCTTAGTCAACCATGTCTCGTAGAATTAACATTCTGGAAGCTAGCTTCAGGGGAGCAAGGGGCAGGAAGACCCGTCTCGGGGAGCAAAGAAATGCTGGCTTTAAATTTCAGGTTAAACCAATGTTATTCACAACTCGGCTTTGAAGCTAAAAGCTTTACACAGTCGGGTCTGGTCACGCAAAGGGGGAGGAAGCAAAATAGCCTCAGATTCCCATCTGTCAAGAGAAAGCTGTCTCTTGTGTGTCTTAAAAGATCATAAACCCACGGCATTTTCTTCAGAGCACAATGGAATCAGGGGTTTTGCATTTTTTTTTGGCTGTTTCTGGTTTGTTTCTTTAAAATTCTTCATGTACTTGATGTTTGCAGATGCTTACTGGGAAGAGAAAACAAATAAACAGGAACCCCATTATCCCTTCTAGCACTGTGGACTTTGGGATGCAACCATAGCCAAAGGCCCAGGAGCCCCAGAGAAGGAAGCTGCAGTCCCTAAGTCAGCCTCTGGCCTTTCTCTCCAGAGCCCAGCCAACGCCAGAACACTTACAGAGACTCAGAGACTCCTTCACCCTCATGGGTGTCCCACTGTGTGGCAGGGCAGTGGCAGGGCCCAGTGGGAAAAGGGTTGGGAGCCACCAGACCTGGGTTCTAGCCCCAGCTCTGCCCTTACTTGCTGTGTGAGCCCAGGCAAGTTCCCTTCCCACTCTAGGCTTCAGGAGCCCCTTCCATAAACTTAGGAGTCAGGGCCAGTCATCTCTAACCATTTTCTCCTCCAAAATCAACCTAGATTTTGTCTACTAAATAGTATTAAACAAACATTAATTTATCTTCCTATTTTGGTTTGTTGGGCAGTCTTTGTAGGGGACTGCCCCCCGCCACCACCAATATCCATTCTAGCACAGGAGGATTGCCCAGACCTACTCAGGGGATCCCATCCTCTTTGCTAATACTTGGTTTAGGAATGGTCATGTGAGGCAAAGAGGGGCTGTTTGGGGGCTTCTGGGAAGAAGTCAGAGACAGGAAGAAATCTGTTTTCTTCACTAGAATACCTTTACCCTTAATCCTTTAGAAGAGTGAAAATAACCCTCAGATCCCATTACTGCTTTATACACAACAGCCCCACCCTTACCCCAGGGTCCAAGGTCCTCTCCTGATCTGCCCTACAGGGCTTCTGACATCCAGCCAGTTTGCCGCTTCCTACCCCTCGATCCTGGCCCACACTGTGCACCCAGACTTGCCTCCCCAGTGAAGATGGGGAACAGAGCCAGGAGTCTAGAGCCAGGGCAGCTGGGAAGATCGGACTGATGCTGAGGCATTCCCAGCTTGGGGCAGGTGAGCCCAGGGAGCTGGGGGCTGGTCTCCTCAGATGGCTGCAGTGACTAATTCCAAAAGTAATCTATAAAGCAGAGACCAACAAAATTCAGACCACACTAATTTTCAGCTTTAAGAAACTGTTTCATATGCAACAGATGCTTGCTGAGGGCAATAGTGGCTTCTCAGTTACAAAGGTGGGGGGGCAAGTTATTTGTTTTGGGGCCACATTACCAAAATGCTCTGCATACGACTGAGAGAGCTTAGCAAAGAAAAAGGGTACTGATAGTGGTGATGGGGACATGGGCTTCTCCAAGCCTCCCATGACCTTACCCTGGATGGAGCATTCCTCAGTGCCAGGCACTGAGCCCAATTTTTTTTGCATTCTTAAATTTCACTGATCCTCAGAATATCTATGTGAGACCCATCTTCTTTTTTTTTCTTTTTTTTAATTAAGATATTATTGATATACACTCTTATGAAGGTTTTACATGAAAAAACAATGTGGTTACTACATTTACCCATATTATCAAGTCCCCACTCATACCCCATTGCAGTCACTGTCCATCAGTGTAGTAAGATGCCACACATTCACTGTTTGCCTGCTCTGTGCTACACTGTTTTCCCCGTGATTCCCCACACCATGTGTACTAAACATAATACCCCACAATCCCCTTCTCCCACCCTCCCCACCCACCCTCCCACACCCCTCCCCTTTGGTAACCACTAGTTCCTTCTTGGAGGTGAGACCCATATTCTTATCCCATTTTACAAATAAGAACACTGAGGTTCGGAGAGGTTGAATAACAGGTCACTCAGTTGGGATTTGTACCCATCTCTTAATGTGCAGATCCAGTGCTCTTTCCACTTCCCTTTACTCTTCAGGTCAGCTACTAAAAGCTCTCCACTTCCTCATCTGGAAACTGGGAACAATGGTATGTAAGACATTCCCTGCAGCTTTATGAGGATAGAATGAGTTAATGCCTGTGACATGCTTAGCACAGTGTCTGGCACAAAGTTAGTGTACAAACAATGTTAGCTGCTAGCATCATCATTTTCACCAGGAAAACCTGTCTAATACTTTCCCAGGACAAAGCCCAAGGCTTCTGGGCCTCCAGGGTCTGCCCCTCCAGTCAGGGTCCCTCTTCCAGTCACCCCACGCCACCATTCCAGCAAGCTACTCCTCACTCCTCAAGCATCCCTTCATGCTGCCACTGTTTCATCGTGTTTCCTCTGCTGGCTCACCCTTCACTCCTGCCCAGGAAGGCTCAGCCGAAAAGCCACCTCCTCTTGGAAGCCTGCCTCCAAGTCCAAAGGCTGAATTAATTGCCTTATGTTCTAGGTCTCCTTGGCAAACTGCACAGTTACCACTAGGAACTGGATTTTGCTCCTCACAAACCATCCTGTGAGGTTGGTCCTCGGAATCCCCATTTTATATCTGAGGAGACTGGCAGAGATAATAGGAAACTTGTTTGAGATCTCAGCAAATAAAGCAGAGTACTGGCACCATCTTTAAATGTGCCTTCAAGTGAAGCCAGCACTGTGATGGACGTGGCACAGTGCACTGGGGAAGCCTGGACCCCCGCACTCAGACCAGCCCAGGGGCAAATCCTCTCTGACCCTTACAGGCCTGTGGTATTTGAGAAACTTCGGTAACCTCTCCAATCCTCAATTCTCTCATCTGTAAAATGAAGTAATAATGATACCTGGGGTTGACGAAAGAACTGAACATGTAAAAGCTGACCACAGCACCTAGCACAGAGTAAGTGCTCAGAAAACACGAGCTCTTCCTAGGATGAGTCCTTCTCTCCTTCCCTGCTAAGATTATGAGCTCTCTGAGGACGGAGACTACATCTGACTCACCTCAGGCACAGACGCTAATCAGTGTTTGCTGGACGAAGGAGTGACGTTGGCAGGCTTGAGGGGCTGCAGGCCTAACCCACTCAGGGGACTCAGGAGTGGCGTATGGTCTGCGGCACCACCAGAGAACTTAGAAAGACACCTTCGGGAGTGACCTCTAGGACATCAGGGATCCCAGGGGAGGAAAGAACGAAACGACTAAGGGTTTATGGTCTACCTACTTCTAAGAAAGATTTGAGGCAGTTTATAACATTTTAAACGAGAGGATGATAAACTACCAAAACGCAGTTGAGCTCTGAGCTTGCTGGCGACACACACCAGAAGGAAAATGCAGCAAGTCCTACATGCTCAGTCCCACACAGACCAAAACACCATTAATGTGTCTACTCAAAATAAGTCACGGAGCTTCTATTCCCTGCATTGTGCCAATTGGATGCTTAGGGAGACCTGGGGATGACTAACAACAGGGAGGGTTTCTGGAGGCGGGACCATCCCAGCCAGACCTCAGATGAGGAGGGGAGACAGGTCCTGAGATACGGGTACAGGATTCCAGGCACAGACAACAAGAGCATCTACTATGAGCCAGGCTCTGTGCTGGCAGAGCTGGAAATGTTCCATGGCAGCCCAGAACCAAAATCAATGTTGTGAGTGAAATTATAAATCCCATCCCAAACTGGGGCTGCAGACAGAAAAATCAAAGTGGCATGGAGGAAAATTCCATTGGAACTACCATTATTCAGCCATTAGTTTCACTCAATCTTTCTTCTCAGAGAAGGAAACGCAAAATTGTAAAATTGCTAAATACATTCAGGTTCAACCAGAATGAATCTGATTGTGTTGTGTGTTACCCGATAAGTCATAGGCTGTCAGCAAGGAAAAGGCGCCGATGGACAGATGATTCCACACTGAAGGATGGCTAAGGGATTTGTCCAGGAATAGCAGGCAGGTTCAAGGAAAGCGAACCTAGGAAGACATGAGGCCCCTAATGCTTGTTTCAAGCTTCATGAATCCATTCATTCTGGAGCAACATGCACCAAACTCCTTCTGAGTGAATGGCCCTCTGCTTGGCACCTTAGCTAGAGAGAGGTTTAAGTTTTAGCTCCTGCCATCAGTGGAGGTAATAAACAAGTGAATAATAAAGTAAGCGCTGGGAGTCTGAGAAGCAGAGACAGCCCTGGAAGCCAACTGGTAGTAGCCAACCCTCATATAGCGCTTACTCTGTTCCAGGCACTATTTTAAGCACCCTATTTACTTTTCACAACGACCCAATGATGTCAAATCTGGTATTGCTCCCTCCTATTTTACAGATGAGGAAACTGAGGCACAGAGTGGTTAAGTAACTTGTGCAAGGTCACACAGCTAAAAGATGGAGGAACTGGGATCCAAACCCAAGCAGTCTGACCACAGTGTCTGCCCTTAACCTGATACTAAACTGCTTAATCCAGTCTGGGGGCAGGGTGATCTAGAAAGGCCCCCTGGAAAAGATTAAACCCAAGTCTTAAGGATGAGAAGGAAGGAGCTAGCCAAAAAGAAAAGCAGGAATGAAGTGCACTACACTCAGAGGAAGGAGCATATGCAAAGGCCTGGAGGCACAAGAAAGCATGGTACATGGGAGTGGCTATAACTCTGGAGGCTTTCATTGCAGGAATTGGGGGAGAGGGATGGGAGCAAAGTGTGCAAGGCTCTTTCCTCTCTGTCTCGCTGTTCAACACCATTACCCATTATCCAAAGCCTAAAATATACTCTGATGTACAAACAATGCAAATACAAAATATATGAAGAGATGGGATTTCTTGTGCTTTAATGAATCAAAATGACCTCAAAGAATAGGCAGGCAGGAAGTAATACCTTGTGCCACAGGACAAGTCTGTTCTCTCTAATCCATACGTCCAAGTCCACTACCTCATACAGTAGTACCTAATTACTCCACCTTACAGAGAGATATGCACACTAATAAGGAAGGATGTTAACCACCATAGTGAAAATATTCCACAGCAAATGAAATATTACTAGGAGCAAAAGGGTGATTTGTTTCTGTGAATTGTGCTTTTAAATGAGATCAAAGAATGCTAAAGGCTTCATTTTAATTATACCTGGAAGGTCTTCCTGTGCATGCACCCCTTTTTCGGCTTTCATGCACACAGCAGTCTGTCTCCCATCCCCCCCTGCACAGAAATAAATAAACAAAAGGATTTTAAAATCATATTTACGCTGATATTTTTGCATTACCCCCATTTGAGTTTTTAAATTACTATCTTTATTTTTTTCCAAGGACAATATAACTAAAAAGAAGGTTCCTATTTTGAAGTGTATTTATCTGATCATTGCACAAATGTTTTCAGGAGAAATCACTATATTTCTCCAAGATGGGTATGGGTTTTGCCATAGATCAAAGTGAGAGGGAGGAAAAAAAGATAAATCATCAGAGATCCAAAAATATTTTTCATTTGGAGAAGATATCAGGCCATTTCTTCGGGACTGATGGAGTCCCTGTTCTGTCTCCATTACCCGAGGCAGGCAGCCCCAGCTAGGAGCCAACTACTGAGATTATATTCCACATAAGATGGTCCCCAATATATATATATATATATATATATATATGATCTTCAACCTCTATTGATTGACCAATTTCACAAGCAAAGACTGGTGAAATGAAGCTGAAATGAACATCATGCTTTAACTCATTGAACCTATCAGGCCTGAGTTAATCTCACTGTCCACTGTCTCTGATAGAATTCAATTGATCAATCATGTTTCGGTGATAGTACCATTTCACTGGCTTATTGCTTCTTCATTTCAGAGCTTGACCTGTTAGATATACTTGGACTGGCTCGACTCCTCTTGGATACACAGAGATCAGCCTCTGTCTGCCAATGTGTGTCATCTCCTGTCCCAGTTGAAAAGAACTCGAGATGCTTTTGTGTATATCTGTGGTGTGTTTTTCCACCAAACACACACACATCAATGGTGGATTTATGATGGCATGGAATTGAGTGAGCACAAATTATAAAAGGGACTCTTCATTCTGCATGGGAGCCCCATCATTCCCTTTTATATAGCTAAATCGACTTGTCTGAGCTCTGTACTCTGTAGAGGCATATTCTTGTATTATACTGGTAAGCATGTGTGCCTAGACAGGGTAAGGCACATTGGAAAATGGTAACCACAACAATAATAGCAATTGCCACTGAAGTATAAATTCATGCTGACCTTTCACATTCATTAGTTTATCTGATTCTTGTGATAATTTAAGGAGGTGGGCAAGAGATTATCATTCCCATTTTGCAGATGAGAAAATGGGCTCAGAGAAGGGGAGGTGGCTTGCCCAAGGCCACACAGCAGTTATCAGGATAGGTGACGCTGAGAGGTGTCTCAGCTCCTGAGTGCTTCCCACCCCTCTGAGACTGACCCCCAAGCAGTTTCAGAATTGCCAAGCCATTTTGGGAACACCATTCTGTGCCTGACTACTGGGATAAAGGAGACATGCTCAAAATTCGATTCAGAGAATTTCAGAGCTTAGGACGGATTCTAAGATCACCTGCGGCTTCTTGTACAGCTTAGAAGCTGAAGCCCAGAGGGCAATAAACAGTTGTCCAAAGTCACCAGACACTCAGCAGCCCAACCGGCACTCGAACCTGGATCCCAGGCCCTCGGCCAAGGACTCTGCACTTACTCTCAACACCTCCCTAATTTATGCCAAGCCAATGAGCTCCTGGGAACAGAAAGAACTTCATTTTCCACTGTCAACATGGCCCAATGTGCCGGTTCCTTCGTGGCATTTAATTTAATTTTCCCAACTGCAAGCCAAGATGCTGCGCTTTGGGAAATCAGAGGACAGGGGCTCCTCTGGGCTGTCTGCCCAGAGGGGTGGTTCTGGGAGCCACAAGGCTGAGCCCAGCATGTGGGTCTCTGGAGGAGGCCAGGGCAATGACAGTTTGCAAATAAGCCTTGCATCTGCTCAGAGCTGGCACAGTCTGCAAACAAACTAATGGACTTTCCTCTGCCCGCGGGGTGCTGGAGAGAAGCAATAAATAAAGTAGGCGCCTCTGGGGGGAGCCATTGCTGAGGCCAGAGACAGGGCTGAGATTAGGGGTGTGTTGAGGGTGGGGGAAGGGCTTCTGGGCCCCCCAACGGCAGCATGCTGCCCCCCTTACCCACAAAATAACACTCCACCTTCCAGAAACAGCAATCCCCACATCCCAGATTCCCCAGTTTGTGTTCCAAATAGTCTAGCCCTTGTCTGAGTATACTGACACTCCTAAAATTCACCCCAGACCCAGAGGCTTGTGCAGTGGAGGGGTCTGATCTGGCCACAATGTAGAGCCCCCATTGGAGGATGACAAGACTGAGGCCCAGGGGCCAGATGGAGGCCCACACCCAGGACAGAGCTGATGACAGGAATGGCTACCCAGGGTTCAGGGCCGGGCTCAGAAGATGATTAAGAGGGAAAGTTGGCTGGAGTTAGTGACTCAGTTGCAATAGAGGACAAAATGCGCCTCTGAAGTTCCCTGTGAGACATCCCGGGCTACTGTCCACTGATGACCCATTGTACTCTGAGCAAAATCCACAGTGGATCATGGCTGACAAAGGTCCTACTGCATATGCGTACTGGGCCCTGCAACCCTCCCTTCCTGACCTCCCCTCCTCCCACCCTCTTCCAGCTTATTCTGCTCTAGCCACACTGGCCTCCTTGCTGTCCCTTAATCAGGCCCAGCATACCCCCACCTTAGGCCTTTGCACGTGCTGTTTCTTCTCTCTTCAAACATGCCTCCCCAGATATCTGTTTGGCTCACTCCTCCCTCCCTTAGTCTCTAATGAAATACCATCTCACTATTTGACCACCCTCCTAAGCCAGCACATACCCTACCCTTGCCCTTGCTTCATTCTCTAGCTCCTTACCCAACTTAATCACCCTCCAGAGCACTTAGCAATGTTGTTTATTTCCCTTCTTTATTTATTCTCTCTTCCCCCATTAGAATGCCATTTGTGAGGGCAGAGGTTTTTGTCTATCTTATTCATTGCTGTGTCCCCAGCACGCAGAAAAATGCCTGCACATAGCAGGCACAGAGTGAATACCTGTGGAGTGAATGAATAAAAGTGGATGTTTCATTGAAAGTGAAAAATAATAAAAAACAGGTACAAAGGAGATAGCTACTCCTTGGTTATCACCTATTGGGAAAGAGTGGTCACTCCCTCACTGGGGGCCCTGATTACCCGTTTCATGCCTGGGCCAGGGCTTGAGAGACAGAACTCCTTCAGGGAAAAAAAAAGGGGCCACCAAGCCTTACCCACCACTGAGGACTCAACACCTAGTGAGGAATGGTGCTGGGTAAGGAACCAGTGAATGGGTGAATGACTCCCTAAGGGAGAGGCCCAGCCTTAGAAGTGTTTAAATGACAGACAGCAGTGCACAGGGTGCAAGTTCTGGCTGTGCCATTTGCAGCTGTGTGACCTTACACAGCTCAGCTCATCTGTGCAATGGGGTCAATAAATTGTGCCAAGACTAACCACTGGGTTAGAGCAAGCAATCAAATGGATCCCAAATGAGAGTGCTGTCTACATAGCAAACATCTCACATCTGCAGATGAGGACAGGGAATGAAGACAGAAAAAGGGAAACCATTTGCTTAATTTAAAAGAGGGGCACCTGGCTAAGCTGCATCCCTTGGTTCTTGCATTCATTCATCTTTTGTTGGTGTTCTGGCCCCAAGCCTAGCCCTGTAAGAGAACCAAGGCTCAGCCCTGAGGAGACAAAGCCAGAAGATGAAGTTATGATTCAAGCATGGGGAAGAACCCTAAGAGAGCCAGTGGGGACCCAGGCAGTGGGGACCCAGACACAGAAGCTGTGTGGGAATGGGGGACATGTGGTCTGGGAAGGCTTCCTAGAGAGAGCAGGCAGCATTTGAGACAGGATTTGGACTTGAGGGTATGGGGAAGAGAGAGAGGGTCTCAGACAGAGGTGAGACGTGGGTGGGACAATGTTCACTGACTGAGGACCCATGGAGTAAAGTCACAGAGCTTCCAGATATAAATCAGGCCATGCTTCTGTCTCCGCAGTGCCAGAATTTACACACAATATATGCAGACTTTGCTTTTTAACAGTCACAGAACTTCCCAAAGGAAAGCACCCCAGAGAGAAATTCATTTGTTCCAGTGGATCTCAACAAGGGTGCTCAGATGAGAGGAGATTTCGGAAGCGCGTGAGTTACTTTTACCGGGATGGAGTTACGACATCAGCAGGCAGATCCCGGGTGCTGCAGGCTCAGTCCAGCACAGTGAAGGCCTGCCTGCCTCCCACACATCTTTGGAATGACCCATCCCACATTCCATTAGGTTAGCCATGAACCTAACTCAGTTTTACTTATATACACAAACTTGATGTTTCACTTTACACTGACTTTTCCAGAACTACAACCATCACATAAATGAAGGGAAGATTTTACTTTGCTTTGGCTGGAATTTTATCAAGACATGTTTACAATTTCAGAAAACCAGTTTGCTGATGGCAACACCACCAGAGGCCTTCGTATTGCCAAAAAACACAGCTGTCCACATTTGTAGCTGCTGCATTCATGGTGATTCTATGCCTAAGTGCAAGCAACCGGCTACTTCATTGTGCTTCTACTATAGTCACGTCTGAGCATTTACACAATGAAATACATCATTCTATAGTGACTTTATTTTTCTTTCCCCTTTTGTTACAACTGGGGCATTGTATTGTTTGTTTAAATTATGCATGTAGGTAAGTTGTATTTTTTTCTAAATTTCATTTTAGGATAGCAAGGGAAGCATAACAAAATATTTGTTTTGAAGAGGGGACATTAAGTTGACAGGATTTAAATTCACGGCATGTGATTTCCAAGGTCCCTCCCATTCTGCCAGTTAGGACTATCCCGTATTGGGACAATCTTCCTCATCTGTCTTCCTGAAAAAGGGACAGCTCCAGGGAGAAAAAGAGTTCTCCAGACGCCTTTTGAGGGACAGGAAGACAAATGCGAAAATTAACTCTAAAATAAATGTACTTCCTCAGGCATGAATAGTGAGAGCTTATTCCTAAAAGACAGCACCAGATTCTCCCATCCTTTCTAAAAACCCATTTCCTAAATATGCCAGAGCCAAGAAGGGACCAGCTCCTCTTCTTGCCAGGGTCTTCCCTCAGCCGTCTATATCAAGGTCAGAGCAAAAGGCCAGGGGAAAAAAAGATACCTGGAAAACTCAGTGCTCGTGTTGTCCTGCAGACAGTCAGAATGAGCTTTGGAGCTGAGAGAGGGAAGTGGGACTGAGACTGGGGTGAGGTGTAAGAGCAGGGCTGGGGCCAGAGGGGAGTCTCTGCTACCTCTGCCACTAACAGAGTAGGGAAGTAAGTAAGCACAGGCTCTGAAACCAGACTGCTTGGGTTTGAATCCTAGCCCTGCGACTTACTAGTTGTATGGTCCTGGACTGAGTATTTAACCTTTCATTGTTTTCATCTGCAAAAGAGAAATAGTAATTGTACATACACTTCTTAAGGCTGCTGTGAGCACAGTGCCTATCACATAGTGAGTACCCTAGGCTCACTGTCAGCCTCATAAAGCTGAGAAAAGAGAGCCTTTTCTCCCCAACTGGTCATACTGCATGGCTAGAGCACCGGGCTGGGAGCAGAGACCTGGGTCCTGGCTGATCTCCCCCCTGGACCACTCACACTCAACTGGCCCTCAGAGATCATCAGTTCCAATTGCCCCATTTTACAGATGGGGATACTGAGGCCCAGAGAGGGAAAGAAAAAGGACAGAACTCACACAGCAAACTAGTGTCAGATTTCCAGTATGGACTCCTTCCACAACATCATATGCTGCTTCCTAAGCTCTCTAAGCATCAGTTTGTACATCTGTGAACAGGGGTGACTGTCACAAGGTGGCACCAGGGGTCACTGAATGCAATGACAGAGGGAAAAGCTCTTACCAAGCCCAAACTAAGTCTTTGCCAACTCAAGGAATTTCAGGTATTCAGTCACTTGGCACACGGCAGATGTCTGACACCCATTTATCACGTGCATTGCATTATCATCTCTCACTGGCTAGTAAGTTGCTCAGCAGCGGGGACCTGTTATAACAGAGTACTTGACACATGGTTGGGTTTCAGTAAATATCTGTTGAGTGTGTGATAGCATGTCTGAAAACGGAACTGGAAAAGAAAAAAGAAGAAAAGGCAACCAGAGGGAAAGCAAGGGATTGCAAAGAAGAAAGATGGCCACTTCTTTGCCCCTCCTTTCATGTCTGTGCTCGGTGCCAGGCCCCGTACTGGGTACTGAGGAAGCCACTGGGGTGAGGGAGAGGTACCTTTGCCCTTGGAATTCATGGTCTGACGCGGGGGCAGTAGAAGGCTGGGGGGCAGGCAGCCTCAGAAGTGCCACATGGCTGGCAGCCTCTCCTGGGGGAGCAGGGAGGGCTTCTTGTGGGAGGTGCCATGCCACAAAGCCTAGGGAAGCAGACTGGGGACCGAGATGAAAGGAAGGCCATCTCTCCAGAACTGAGGACATAAAGACATTGCCCTCACATATGGTGGCTGTAATCCAGCCCTGAATTTGCCAAGCTATGGCACTGGAAACAGAGATGATTTTCTGCCTGTTTCTACTTTTCCACGGGTGCAGGAGGCAAAAACTTGATACCAGAGCATGGTTTGGGAAGACCGGAATCCCTGCAGGCCCGGGGGCAAAGGGAAAAAGAGGCCGCAGGGACGCCTAGGAGGACTGGTCAGTCAAACAGCAAGCAAGGAATTTATGAACCTTTATCCCAGTTCTGTACTGTGGTCCAAGCGGGGGGGCTTGGTGTACCAGCACCTCAGTCTCAGGCGGCCTCTCCTCCGCACAGCGTCCCTCCGGCCCCTGACACTCGGCAGGCCGCGCCCCCGCCCCCGGCGCCCCTCGCCTCGGGGCGCATCCTCTGCTCCGCTGCTCAGCTCCCGGCTGCCGCCGGCCCGCGCTCCCCGGGGCGCGCAAGCTGGCATCCGTTGTTACCATAACAAACTCAATTGTTCTCAGCAGGGCCCCGGCAAATAAAGTCATTCATTAAGGGTCTCTCCCGGCCGCCGTGGGCTGCGCGGCAATCAGCGGGCCGCTCGCTGCCCCCTCGCGGGCCGAGACGCGAGCCAGCGCCATTACCTGCCAGGGCCTGGCCCGCGGCGCCGCGGCCGCCACGCTGAGCCCCGCGGCCCCGCCGAGGCCGCGCCGGCGGGGGGAGCGCCGGGCCGCCGATCAGTTTTATCTCGAAACGTCAATTGACTTATACTGATTGGCTTCCTGCCGTCAAATGTCAATTAAATTGCAAATGCTTGGCGGAGGCCGGGCGGGCGGCCGCCTCCTTCCCGAAGGCGCAGCGCACTCCCTTCTTTTCGTGCCATGTTCTGACGCGGTTGAATTTATTTCTCCTTACACGTCGCACAGGAATATCCTGATGCTCTCCTGCAAGGCGTTTGCCCTCCGCTCTGGGCCAGGGTCGGGCTGGGGAAGGGGCCGCCCTAGAAAACAGGAAGGAGGAGGGTCTGGCCCCTCTCCAGGGCCCTCGGCCTGTTGGCGGGGCTTTATTTGCAAGGTGGCCTGACGGAATACCTGGAAATTCCTCAGAGGTCTTGGCATATGACTTCTGGTGCGCCCTTGAGCAAATCTCTTACCGCTTAGCTCAGGCCAGGCTTTCTTCACTGGCCAGGGGGCTTGAGGAGATGGCTGGAGTGCTGCATCTGGGTGAGCGCAGGGTGCAAGGTCTGGCAGAACCACTAACATTCCCCTAGCGCTTACTCTGCGCCCAGTCGTTTTAAGTCTGTGCACCGGCTAATCTCAACAACCGTCTGGGGAAGATACTATTATCATTCTCCTTTACAGGCAAGATAATGGAAGACAGATTAAGGAAGTTACAGGAGATCTCCCAGTGTGGAGTGGCCAACAAGGCTGCAGGCTGGGCACCCAGATTTCAGAAGCCAGTGGCTTACTGTGCACAGTACTCCAGTGAGAGGTGCTGTGAAGAAGAAAGGGAAAGGGACAAGGCACCAAACTAGATTTGGGCAACTGCCACTGCCAAAAGCCGTGCCGGGGTCTGCCATCTGTCCGGATTTCTCACACCAACAGTATGACTTATGTATTATAGTCCCCATTTTACAGATAGGAAAACCGACCTTTGGAGAAGTTAAGGATTTGTCCAAGGTCACAGAACAGGCTCTGAACTTTAAGAACACTCCATTCCTACAAAGAGCTTTACAGTTTACAAAGCACTTTCTCACGCATTGCTTCTGAGTTAGCACCAGACTTGGAGAAAGGCATTCTGCTCTCTTCTTTGCCAGTAAGAAAACTGGGGCCCAGAATGGCTTGTGCAAGATCACCTGCACTCAAACCCAAGGCCCTGTGACTCCAAGCCCACGGCTCCAAACCCTACCAGAAAGAGGCCTCGAGACAAGGATAACTCAGGCAAGGCTCTGTTTTTTTCCCTCTCTTCCCATTCTGTGGAAGGCTAAGAGGAGGACTCGAGTCATAACCGGAATCAAGCTGGGAAACGCTTCGGGTCATGCAAGAACAGGAAAGGGGGCTCCCTGGAAAGGGGCGTTTGTGGGAGGGTCTGTACATTAGGCCTCCAAAGAAATTTTATTGTTTATCACCCCATTGTCTCCCATAAATCTCCCCCTTTGCTGCTTCTGTCTGTTCCTTAAGCTGTGTCTTGGGAGAGAGATACACAGGTTCTTAACTGATAAAAGGTGCCAGCATTTAAAAGATACAAACCTGACTGGTCATCCTTTTCAGAAAAGAGATGTTAGCAGAACAAATGTACCATTCAAAAGTGCTGGATGGCATTTGTGTCTCAGACAGAGAGGAAATGGAGAGAGAGAAGATGGAGGAGGAGGAAGGGGAACAGCAGGGAGGAGGGAGAAGGAAGCATCTGGACTGGAAGGGTTGTCCAGGCTCATGGCATCCAGATCTTGAGGACCCATAGGGTCAGGGACCTGACTGAGATCACACAGTGGTGATCAAGACAGTGAGCAAGACAGTGGCTGAACCGGAGTCAGGAACTCAGGTCTCCCCACCTCGTATCAGGTTTGTCCTGCCTCTGCAAGTTGCCCTCATCTACAACTTGAATTATTAGCTTCTTGAAATATGGATTCTGCCAGTATAAATTCTGGTGGGAATGTATTTTTCTTCTGACTCTAGCCTGAATAATCCTGTCATTAGACTAGTATCATAAATAAAATAATCATTAAAAAAGGAGAGAACAGAAAACAAAAGAGCCTGGAATTTAGAAAGTTCTCAACAAGATCATCTTAGGGATCTGGATTCAGGATAAACTGTTTGATCTAATGATAAAAATAATAATAGATGATATTCTTTAAACTTGCCATAGCCAGTGCTAATGAAAATATTATAGGTAACATTTTGTACTTACCAGGTGAAGCAGGAATTATTATCCCTTTTTGACAGATGAGGAAATGGAGGCTCAAAGAAGTGAAGGCCCTTGTCAAAGCTCACACAGCTAGTAAATGGAATGGCCTGAACTTCAGTCCACCTGCTGCACCATCCTGCCTTGGCTTAGCACCTGCCTGTGATCAGCCAACTACTTGTACTTGAAGCCGACCAGCTGGAAGGTGTGACAGTGCAGTATGCGCAGGAGTGTTGGCGGAAGCCTCAGAAATGGGGGCCCTGAGTAATGAAACAGACTTTGAGCCAAGGTCCCCCTGCGCTCCACCTGGCAGGGTGATGAGAAGCAGACCAGGGCGGCCGGCAAGGCTATTCTGGAGCCAACAACCTGATGCCAGTCTGAACACCCTACCCCTGCCACTGTGAGCAATTTCCTTGATCTCACTGAGTCTCCATAAAATGGGGATGATAAGAGTACCCACCTGTACGGTGGCAGTATTAAATGAGTTAATAATATACATATATATGTATATGTACAGTACACAGCAAGTGCTAGCCCTTATAGTGGGGATGTCTTGCAGTTGCTATTTGGAGTTCTGACCTATACACACCTGGAACATATGCTCAAGTAAAGCAGGCAGATGGAGGGCTGAAGGCAGCAGCATGCAATCCATGCATGTGTGTGCATGTGTATGTGCATGCATGTGTGCATTTAGACCATGGGAGAGCTTCCCCCCACTTCTAGAATAGTGGTCATGAGATCATTTCTATGAGGCCAAACAGCAGCAGCTGGAGGGTGGAGGCTTTCCTACTTACTCAGCTAGCCTGCACCTACTGACTAAAGGGACTCAGCATCTATGATATCCAGCGTCCCCATTCAGTACATGTTTGCTACCATGCACAGGTCCTGTGCTGAGCACTACGGGAGACAATGGTGACCATGGCAGACATTGTTCCCGTCCTCATGGGGCTCGCAGGGATGACAGACAAGTGACAAATGTGATAATTTCACTAACAGGTTCTGTGTGCTGCAGGTGGCTCCAGGGGAGCTAACAGTTAGGAGTAAGTATCAAGGAAGCCCTCACTTAGGAAGTGATATTCAAACTGGATCCTGAGGTTTTGGAAAATTCAGCTAGGTAAATGGTGGGGGAGTAGGGGGGGAGTTTTCCAGACAGTGGGAACAGCATCAGAATAAAAGACCCCTTTTACTGAGCACGTATCATGCAATCAGGGGTCATCCTGGGCACTTCACCTGCATTGTCTCATACAATTCACGTAACACCCCATAGTCATGGTTGGTGCCCTCATTTTGCATGTGGGGAAAATGAGGCTCAGAGAGGTCAAATAACTTGCCCAAAGTCACACAAATAGGTGTGGCTGAAGTCAGGGCTGGAATCCCACTGCCTGACTACAACCAATGCATGGAACCCTTAGGCTGCAAGCAGGAAAGAACAAGTAGTGTTCAAGGGATGGAAAGAGGTTTGGTGACTGGAATAAGCATGAACGGGGTTGAGGGGGGGTGGAGCGGGATGAGGGTCATAAGACAAGCAGGGGCCTGACCACAGACGGCCTTGCAGCTCATTAAGAAGTTTGGCTGAGTTCTGAGAATGATGGGCAGATTTGAAGGCTGAAAACTCTCCAGGCAAGTCGTTGATCAGATCTGTATTTCAGAAGTGCCTCTGGGGCTGCTGTCTGGAAGGTGAACTGTTTGAAGAAGTCGAAGATATTGGAGGTGGGGACTCACTAGAAGGCTATAGCAATAGGCCAAACATGAGGAAACTGCTTGCACCAAGGCAGTGGCAAGCAGAGGGGATGGAGGGAAATGAGTAGATTTGAGAGATATTTAGAACAGAGATGCAATGACCTTGAGCAAACACCTGCCATTAGGCCTTTATTTTTGGTCACAGACAGAGGCACAAACTTTCTAAGCTGTGAGGATAGTGAAATGCCTGCTGCTAGCTAACTTAAATTCCAGGAGAAAAATAAATAGCAGCCCCTCCCTCTCCTACAGGACCAAAGAAGATTTCAAAGCATTTTCCAAAGTACTCTTTTATATAAAAGTCTGTGAGGCTGATGTTACTGTAATCCCCACAGATAGTAAGTGACCTGCCCAAGGTCACACAGCTGACACCAAAAGATCCTGTATCCGAGCCAACCCCAGTGCTCTCTCTGGCACACCACAGAATGTGAGAGCCCAAAGACCCCAAAATGGTCTGTTCAAATCTCCACATCCTAAACATGAAGAAAACAGGACTCAGAGAGAAGTGACTTGCCCAAGGTCACAAAGAAGCTAAAGGCTTAGAATAGAATAAAAGACCAGAAAGGTTTGATCAAGACATCTACACCATGGAAGTGAGGAGGACCAGACTGATCCCCAACGGTGATGTCCAGCCTCCCCCTGCCCTGACTAAGCCCTGGCAGAGCAGTGAGACTCAGGCAAATGGTCAGCCCACCTGGCCACGCTGCACCCCACAAGATAGAAGCATACCAGGCTCACAAGTGGCCAGTGCACTGCCCTCTTACCCCTCATCCCCATCCCTGGAGAGCAACTAAGCTGTCTTGGGTCAATGGTGCCACCTGGTGGCTGGTGCTGGAAAGTATCTGGCCGGGGAGTCGCTTTTCATCTCCCTTTCTAGTCTGTCAAGGGGCGGTGCCTGCTTCCTCTCGTAGCTCAGTTCATGACGCTGCAGTCAGTCTCTTTCTCACACATACCTTCTCTAGCACCTTTCAACCTGCTTCTGCCAGAAATTCCTCTCAGGTTATTTTAGGACATTCTCTTTTTCTCCCTCTCCTCCATTTCAGACCATTAGTCCAAAGAAGGACTAATGCAAATGATGAACTTGTACCAATGAAAATGAAAACTGGACATTTCAAAGTGTAATTAGACACATACACACACACACACACAGTGACCAACCACTGACATTCTGGAAACACCCAGAAGTACCTATGGAACCAGAACAAAAATCACCCCTTTATTGCCTTTCAGACCTGCTTTTCCTCAAAGGCCAGGAGTCAAAATAAATACCACACCTACTTCTCTGTTTCATTTTATTGTGTTTCATTCCTAGTCAGTATCATTTGCTGGTGTTTTCCTCACCAAAATTATGTCCAGGGTGAGGTCTGAGGGATCTGCAGGCTAGTGTGGAGCTGAGCTGCAATGGGGAGATGTGGTTGGGTCCCCAAATGCCCACTTCCCAGGCTCTTAGGGAGCACAGGGCAGCTGCTACTGGCCCTAAAGGAAGCCTGCTAGAGGGACATCAGACCTCAGCCTCTACAGATAAACTGCGAGAAATGAAAGGAGACACAATAGCTGCGCCTTTCTGTGGGAGTTCAAGTTTGGGAGAGGTGCAAGCCCCTGCATACCCCAATCTGCTAGAGGAAGATTTTCAAAGGCCCGCATGTTTTGTCATTTCCGCCCCCCCAACTCAAAGACCTAACATGGCTCCCACTGCCTTCAGCAGCCAGAAGTGGGAAAACTATGGTACCTTTCTTTTAACTAAAACCATTTAACTGCTCTCCCTCTCTGTATGAGTGATAAGCAAGCTCAGAGTTTGCAGCAGCCTGAGCAGAGATTCTCAAAGTCCAGTCCAGGGACCCCTTGAGGGTCCCCAAGACCCTTCCAGGGGATCTGTGAGGTCAAAACTATTTTCACAATACTAAGATATTATTGGCCTTCTTCAGTCTGACTCTTTCACAAGTATACAGTAAAGTTTTACAGAGGTTATAGAATGTGTGACATCACAACAGATTGGATACAGAACCATATAGGTGTCTTCTATTAAGCCAGGCGCTAAAAAGATTTGCAAAATCGTAAACCAGTGCCACTCTGATTAAATTTTTTGGTTTGGAAAATACAGTTTTTTTATTTCAAAAATATTATTTATGTTACTTGTTATTACTACTATTTTTAATGAATTGCTAAATAAATATTTAACATTTTTATCTGTTTTAATTAAGCCACATAAACGGTAAAGTTCCTTGGGGCCCTTGATCATTTTTAAGGGTTTAAAGGGTTCCCAAGACCAAAAGTTTGAGAACCACTAGCCTAAAATACTATCACAGAGCTCTTATCTCATTCCTCCCTGGTTCCTTCCCTTGCCTCAAAAGCCTCTGGTAATTTGGAGCCTTGTGAAATCCCTGCATTGCAGATTCTGAGGACAAGGATTAAACCTTTTTGCAAGGCCAGAGAGAAAGGACCATGGGATTCTCTGCTCCACAGAGCATAAGGAATGTGGGGTGTGGAAGAAAGTCAGGTCCATTCCACCCTGAGCTTCCCTGGCAAGCAGCCTGCCCGCAATGACACTATCGCTGTTGCTGTCCCTTCAGATGGCCCCACAGCTCTTGTTCTGGTTGACCTCAGAACCACTCCCTAAACTGAGATCCTCACACAGGACCCTCTGGAACACCACTGCACAGCCCCATGGGAAACAGAGCTGGGGGTTGGCAGGGGAAGGGGAGGGGGCCTGGGCACAGCAAGTGTACAAACAGGCGGGGGCTTGGGTGGAAGGGGTGTTCAGTGGTGCTGGCTCTCCCACAGGCACTCACTGAATCAAAGTGAAACTCAGGGACCTGGGGCCTGGGAGGAACTGAAACCTGACCCCCCACCCAGGGGACAAGCCCTAGGCCCTAGGGAAAGGCCCAAGGAACCTCTCCAATTGACCACCTGGCCTCAGGTCCCCCACTTTACCAAAGACACCTCTGACACTTGTCTGCCTGGGCTTGGCTGACGTGTCAGAGACTACAAGGCCAGAAGGACAGGGGAGGGTGGCCAGCCATGCTGGGAGACTGAAGGCCCACTAGGTGCCCCCTACATGCTCTGAAGCAATGCCTGCACCCTCTGGGCCTTGACCACTATCTGATGGGTGTGGACTGAGAGACCTTAATAGCAATAGCACTGTTCTTCTGGGCTGCCAAGGGGTGTGACTCCTTGGCACTGCCCTACTGCCTCCCCTACCCCACCCTCTTCTGGCCTGAGAACTTGACTGCCCACTTCCCTGACCACACACACACACACACACACACACACACACACACACACAGCCCCATCAGGCCAGGTCAGGTCTCCAGTGGTCCATGATGGGCCTGATGAACCCGATCACCTTAGCTAGCTGTGAAGAACCACTGATCCAACACTGAAAATCCCCCAGGAAGTGGGCTGGCTCTGGATCAGGCCAGGTCAACAGACCAGCCTCAGGAACAGCATTCCAGGGGAAGGGCCCTGCACCGATTACGGCCCAGGGACAGGAAAGCTCAGAGAATACACAGGGAGTGGAAGCACAGAATGGATGAGAGGAGGAACAGGCGGCCAGTAGGGAAGGTCAGGGCTTGCTGTGGAGAGTTGAGGTTAGCTCTGGGGGTGAGTCAGGGGTCAGCCACTCCGCAGGTGATCGGCTGATGGGGCAATGGGGCTGGGTCAGAGTTGCCAGTGGCTTTCACCAGTGGGAGCAGTAGATGGACACAGAAGAGGGAAAGCAAGGGAAAGCAAAAATTGAAATTTGTCACGTCATATGGCAGTAGGATGCCAAGGATGCTCTGTGAGCCCATTCTCTATATAGGTTTTCCGCATTTTTACTGGGTGACCTGGTCAGACCCCTTCTCTCCTCCAAGCCTGTTTTCCTACCTGAATAATAACTGCAGTGACATGTCCTAGATGCTCTCCAAAGCCCTTTACTCTGACAGGGAGTCCTGAGGGCCAAGCTGGTGACCCTGTGGCCCAGTCCTCCCAGGCCCAGGTGCTCTGGCCTCTGCCCTCCATCTTGGAGGCCTCCCCTGCCTTGTGTACCCCGGGCCTCTCTTCATGAGGAACTGAGGCTTGGCCCTTTTATTCTTCCATCACGGAGGGGGGGAGGGGGTTGGAAGACCAAGGTCCTGAAGGAAGGGTAGCAAAGGAAAGGGAGTGGCCCCCATTTTGCTGCCGACACCTGGGGGCACTGTTGTTCAGTCTTGATGCCCACAGCAGCAGACTGCTACAAACAGGAAGTTGAGGTGGGCAGATCAGCTAGTTTCAGCTGCCAATGCAACTATGGCTGGAACCTGCTAGCCCTCAGCCTGTGACTGGCCTCACACCCTCAAGCCCCTTCCTCCCTTGGTGGCCACTTACTAAACGCTTACTACAACCAAGCTCTGGGGCTAAACTTTTTGTAGGTGCAACTTCATTTTATATTGTGTGACCTTGCAATAACTCACAAGGCTCATGCCATCTCTATTTTCCAGATGACAAAATGGAGGCTCAGAGAGTTACTTGCCAATAATTTCACCACAGGAAGTCTTCAAACCACTTCATCCCAGGCCTGTGAGTCTGTGTCCTTGTTTCAATACCTCACCTTCTTATTTTGGGCTCTTCAGAGATCAAAGAACTATGGAATCAAAGGCTAACTACAACTCCTGACTCAGAAAGCCTGAACTTTTCCACATATCCATTCCCTCTTGGGAAATCTGAAAGGAATCTCTGTACCTTCTATCCCAAGCCCAGGAGCAGCAGACAGAGTCTGAATTCCTGCAAAGGAAAAGGGTCCTAAGAGAGGAAGACCAGGGATTGCCCACGGTCAGGGGCCCCTGGGCCCTGGGTGGTCTGTGAGTTTCTGAAAGCCCTTCTGTCCCTGTGATGGCTCCCATGGAGGTCTGCAGGCAGGCTGAGCTGGGGCTCCCAGCCTGCAAGAGAGAGAGGAGAAGGGAGGTGGTAAGAAAGGGCAAGAGCACATACAGGAAGAGAGAAAGTACATGAGTGTGTATGAGACAGAGAGAGAAAGAGAATGTGTGTGTGTGTGTATGAGAAAGAGAGAGAGAGAAAGAGAGAGAGAAAGAAAGAAGGGAAGAAGGGAAGAAAGAAAGAAGGGAAGAGAAGAGAAGAGAAGAAAAAAAGAAAAAGACAAATAATGGAGAGAGAGGGAGAGACTGAGAGGAAAGCGAGTAAGAGCTGGACCAGGAGACAGAAGCAGACACAGGGGAAGTCTCTATTAACAGGACATAAAGAGAGGCAGTTAACACTGTATGAGCTGCACCCCCAAATGAAAGACATGGGGAGAGACATAAAGACACAGAGAAGACAGGTACAGCCAGAAAGAGGATGGTCACAGTCATCACAGGACTCCCCACTAAATGCCCTCAAACCTCCCCTGGATGGTCTTGCTGGACTTGGTATCTCTTGAAAAGGACACACACATCCGGGTTTTGGCTGCCCTTCCTGTACCGTCTTCAGGAAGATGGCAGTCCAGGGCCCAGAAGTCCACCTGCAGTGTACTCTCTACTGTCCAGGAAGAAGCTCTGTTCCCCACAGTCCACAGCAGTGCTGGACTGAGCAGCTTTCTGAGCAAATGAAAGGGATTCACACTCGGTGACCTCAGTGTGTTCAGAGCCTTTCAAATCCTGGGGGGATGAGGGGAGGGGGAGAGGGAGGAGACCTGAATGCAGGGCCCTGGAGATGGTGGGAGGAGGCCCCATCAGAGATCAAAGGCCCAGGCAGGAGCAGAGGGTCTGGCGCTGCCCTTTCACCCATGGCTGCTATTCACGGCTCTGCCAAATCCAGCCCCACCACCACCTCCTCCGAGCCTTCGTGGGAGGTTGGCACTGCTTCAGGCTCTTGACCCCCTAGCCCAAGCCTCAGCCTTCTTCATGAAAGCTCTCAGGTCAGCCCAACCAAGAGACAAGCTATGTCCCATGCCTGGGCAGCATGCTAGTCTGACTCAGTGCCATCCACAAGCCTCCTGACATCTCTACACCATGCCATGTGCCAAGGGGTCAGGCTGTGATCAGAAACATGCGATGTGGTCCCTGCCCAATCAAGTCCACATGGATGGCCAACTCAGAGTCAGGGCAGCAGGAGGGAAACACAAGTTAGTAGAACCACTTCCAGACACAGGGTAGTCACAGAGCACTTGGTACCTAGATCTTAACAGGCTTGAACAGACTTAAAAAGAGTCCAAACCAAATGCCCTCTTTGGCTCTTCTGCACCCCCTCTATCCAGTCCCTGCTCACAGCTCCAGGGACAGGGGACTCACTACCTTCCCAAGCTAATGCTTCCATCCTTGGTTCAGCCTGGGTATTGTCTGAAAGCTGCTCCTTGCACTGAGCCATAATCTGCCTCCCTACAGCTTCCTTCAACCAGCCCCAGCTTTGACCTTGAAGGCCCCAGGGACCTTATCAGTCACAGAACAGTTCATCTGAGATTTGGACACAGTGGCCACACCCCCAAGACTTGTCTTGGAGGCAAACATCCTGGGGAGAATCCTAGGATTTCTAGACTGAAGGAGTCCTCAGTGACACACTGTCTAATGGTGCTCTAACTTGTTTGTTCTTGCTCTAGCACTCTTTATTCAAATGGAGCTTTCTGTGGAAGCCCAAAATACCAACCAGAAGCACTCCTGGTTAAGGAGAGTAAAGAGCCTCGCACTCATCCTCCTCACTAACTGTGAACCCTGTGCAGGCATGTGACCAACCGGCTCCACCAAGGAGCATTTGTTGAGCACCTACTCTGTGCCAAACACTTGTGCTCAAGCCATGGTATGTTGGTATCCAATACAGTAGGCATGTGTGGCTGCCAAGTACCTGAAATGTGGCTAGTGCAACTGAGGAACTTTTTATTTGATTTGATTTTAATTAACTTAAACTTAAAAACAGAAGCAGTGCAAAATATCTCTCCCTTGATAAAGTGTCACTTACTATGAGGAGCCTTCCCAGAGCCCCTCCCTGCCTGGCTCTCCCACTCCAGGGCCCCCCCACCCAGGGCCCATCAAAGCACCCCCTCACACACTGCCTGCCCATCAGAGGGATTTGGGCTTGCGCGTCTTGCCCCCAAGCCTGGGAGCTCTAAAGGGCAGGCCCTCTGTAGCTGGACTTTATTACCACCCATCCTTGCCCTGATGCCTGGGCAGGAGAGTGGCTCCAGGAGGTGCCACAGGTCAAAACCCAAGTCCCAGCTGGAGGTGACTGTGAACCCCAGTGGGTCAGCCAATTCCACCTTACAGAGGCTCGTCTGAGAAATGAGGGCAAGGACCCTCAGCTGTCTTCCTCTTGGTCCTCTATGCCTCTCTGGCCCTTCCCTCAGGTTGCCAAGAGCTCTTGAGAAAAATGGTGCCATGGTCTGTGGCCCCAGCAGGCTGGCCCTCCCGGGCACCTGGTGATTCCTGTGTTTCCCCAGTGGCTGGCTTGTACTTTCTCACCACGCTCTGGGCAGCATCCAGCCTGCTGACCATGCCCTCCGGCTTGAAACTCTTCCTCACGCTGTCCCTGGGCTCTACCCAGCCCTGGGCTGCTCCACTTCCAAAACATCTCTCTGGAGGGGCTAAGGGGCAGCAGGGAGAGGGACAATACCAGGGAACTGAGGCCTCAGAAGCTTTCTAGCTTTTCCCAACCCCCTGGGCCATACCAGCAGTGTGGCTTTGCCAGTGTTATGGAACTCCCTGGGGCCCTGGTTTCCGCTCCTATATAATGAGGGTGGCAATTTCTGCCCTTCAACTCCCCTTGACGCCAATTCAAGGGTTCAGGGGGCTATAAAGGGCAGTGGGGAAACTACACAGTAGTCGTCCAGGCAGTCTGCCGAGCTGAGCCAGGGCCCGTCTGCTCAGCTCTCTCCCAACCAGAAACACTCTCAGTGATGCAGGGCAGGCGGGGTGGCAGGGAGGCTCTGGTTGCTGCTTGGGTCTCTCGCTTTTCCTAATCCTGTGAGCTTCCTGGACCATCAGATTGTTTTCTCTTAGACCCCAGATCACAGACTGGATCACCTCCCAAGTCTTTCTAGGGATCAGGGCTTGATCATAAATTTAAAAACTGGAATGAACTCAGATGATCCAGTCCTACATCCAATTCTTGATACTCTTGTACAACAGCCCAGCAGGGTCCCCTAGGCTCTATCACATACCTGTAGTGACAGAGCCCTTACAACCTCCCAAGGCAGCCCCTTTGTGCCCCAGACTATTCTCATATTTACAAAGCTCTTTCTTACACTGAGCTGAAATCTCCTCTCCATCTGCCACATGCTGGCCTTTGTTGAGGCCCCCAACAAAGTCTCATCCCGCTCACCTTCGATATGACCCTTAAGATATTTGAAGGCAACAGTCCAATCCTCTTCATTCTTCTCTTCTTTGTGTCAAAAAAATCTCCAGAGCCTTGAGGTGTTCTCTAGGTGCTATGAGATCCAGATCCCAGCTATGCCCATCTGGATACATCTCAATTTGTCACCGCCCTTCTTAAAAGTCAATACCCCAAATGGGCCACAGTCCTCAGGGAATGATATGACCAGCACAGAGCAGTCAAGACTAAAACACTCACATTCCAACCCCCCTGCACATCTTAAAGCAGCTTGAGAGGCTAAACAGTGACCACGGATGAGAGACCAAAAGCCAACAGAATGCCCCACAAGCATAGTAAAATGGTCTCCCCAAACCAGGACCTGTTTTGGTAGCAAACATCTAACTATATTTTCTTCTTTTTCCAAACATTTCTGTCTAGACCCCTCAGCCCCTGAGGGAGCCTCATACTTCCCACCCCTCCACGGTGATCAAACGCAGCTGGGCCCCAGCCTAGGCATATCTGCTGCAAGTCCAGTGACAGTGGCAGAAGAGATGACAACCCCATAAACCAACAGAGATGGTGGGCCTACCATCTCCTGTGGTAACACAGCACAGCAATCCCACGGAGTTAAAGACTTCTGACATCTGCTTTGAGTGTCAGCAGCAGGTGAAAAGGTGAGGCAAGTTCCAGGGGCTGTGAATCATCCCCACACACCCCCAGGCTCCAAAGAGAGGCCACAGGCCCAGCTTCTACTCTGTGTGAAACATGCAGACCACAGCCCAGCCCACCACTGGGCAGACTCAATTTTCTAGTTACAGATCATAAGTACTTTGGCATGTGCTCATGAGAACACACATCCCTTACAGGGAAGCGAGAAAGGGAATTGGGTTGAGGAACAGAATAATTGAATCAAGATTTCTGTACACTGATCTAAGGCCCTAGACCACGGTCCATTTTTTTTTCCTTTCCTGAAGGTTTTACAGAATCCCAGGGGGTCACTCCTCCTCTCAATCATATTAATGTCAGCTGGTGCTGGCAGCCCATCCAGCGAAAGAGAACCTAGGTTAAGGTGGGCCCATGGCCAGGACAGAGGTGGCCAGCTCCACAGGCTCAGGCGGCACCCCAAGAAGTAGAGATAAACCAACCGGAAAGATGGTCAGCTTTGTAATGCCAGGCAGGCCCCTGCACTCCTTCTTTCCAGGCCCAAGGGCTGAGATGATATGATTAGCTTTCTCAACCCCTTCCTGACCTCAGCATCCCTAGAGGCCTTCTCGGGGAGAGTTGTGCACAGCCCCTCAGACAAGGCACCCACTGACCCCCGCCACCCTACATGTACCCCTCTAGCTGCAGGACACCCAGCCCCTCTCTCTTCTCCAGGCCCGCCCCCAAAGGGGAGCAGGGTATTGCGCTCATAACCTCCAAATCCTGCCCTCAGGCATCTATCTGCAAACAGAAGGTCTCCTTACAGACCACAAAGCTCAGGCCTCAGGGGCTTTGCAGGTAAGGGGGTGCTCAGCCGGCACCTCTGCTCCACCCCCTGACTGTGCGCCCAGACACAGCTCTCATCAGGTCCATCCCAGGCAGGGCCGCGCTGGCATCTTACCTTCATCTCTCTTGCGCTTGTTCGTGTCAGCACTGGGGGACGTGATGCCCAGGATCCCACTGATGGAGTATGAGGACCCAGCCGAGTCTGTGCTCACGGAGGACACCTGCGTCACGGAGCCTGTGGACACTGTGCAGAGGGAGAAGGGCAGTCAGGACCCGGCAGGAGGGCGGTAGGGGCGGGCACTTTGGGCCTTCTGCCAAAACAATGGCGCTCACCCGCTGTGGGCTGGAGGCGACTGCGGAGCTGCGAGAGTGGAGGGACTTGGCGACTGTGCGCTGAGGATGCTTGCCCCATGGCAGTGGCTACACCTGGGTGGTGAGAGCGGCCCCGAGCTATTTGCCTAGGTTCTTTGCTACTGGGGGCCTGGGGAATGGCCAGTGAGGAGGACTGATGGTGCAGAAAGGAACACGGACGGATGGGGAGAGGAAGAGCACTAGCTCAAATCCTGGCCGAGGATACAGGGTGCTGGGGGATGGAGAGGAGAGAGGGGAGCTGGGTCCACCACCAGCCACGGCTAAAAAGAGACTTAGACTTGCTCATTAGGCAGGTTCAATCCCTGCTTACATGTACACCCACCCATGCAGACATAAATACCTGCACGTTCATTCACAGCCTGCAAAACTCCAAATTGCAGACTATCCCTTCTTTTTACAATTCCTCTCTGTTTTTTCTCCTTCGTTTACCTGGACTTTAATACTTAATGTTAATTATGTAATATTGATATAATATATATTGATATATATAATAATGATAACTAACATTTTCTAAGAACTTACTCTGTGCCAGGCATTATTGAGGCATTATTTCATTTAACTCTGAGAACAATCTTTTAAACTAAGTAATGTTATGATCCCATTGGAAAGGGAAGGGAACCAAGGCTCAGAGAAGGTAAGTGACTTGCCAAAAGTCACACAGCTAATAGGAGTGGTGACTGGAATCCAGAAACTAAAGTTTGAACCCCTGTAGTAATCTGCTCCTCACTAATTAGTAATGAAAAACAGTAATATGCTTCACATTAATGCAGTGCTTTTCACTTGATGCTTGCAATAACCTAGAGTACTATATTTATCCTCATTTATCAAATGAGGAAATTGAGGCCCCACAAGGCAGTGATTTGCCCAAAGTTATCTCACTAATAAGAGGTGGTACCAGGACTCAGCTTCTGGTCTACTGATCTAAAAGTGTAGATTTCCCCTGCCCAGGAATGCGGGCAGAAGCCAGTGACATTGTGGCTGAGGCCAGGTCTCTAAATTCCTAAGGATAAGAACAGTGGACAGGAGGTTTTGTCCAAGTTTCACATTAAGTCCTGGCTTCAGAGTCCAAGGAAGAGACCAGTCAGTCGTCAGGGTCCTCACACGTGGTAGAGCTGAATATCCATTTCCGGGCTGTGGGAATTCTTGGTTCATTAAAACGTACAAACCAATCTCACATATTTCCTTGGACTATAACTAGCTGGAGGCAGGTGGAGCTGCCTTTGACTCTAAAGTGTAGAAAATGACTAGCAATGGTGGTGACTGCACAAGAAGCCAAGCCGTTTGTTGCTTTCCTGGGAGCACACCCAGCTCTTGCTCCTACAGACCTAGAGGGAGCCGAGCCTTTCTTTTCACTGTTGGGTTTGATTTTAGATCTTCCTTAGGAGACACAGAAGTAGAAATCATTAACTTCTCTTTCCTTCACCAGAAGAAGTTCCTCAAAATAGATTTATGCAAATCTCACAACCTTTTCTGTATTAAGGTGCAAAGAACAGAGGAAGAAAGAAGATCACAAGTCCTTTAAACAACAACCGCATATCACCACGGCTCACCACATTACTGACAGAGCCATGGTATTTGTGCCCATATTTTGTGATTGTACTAGGTTCAAAAGAGCAGGTTCCAATTCTGGCTCCACCACTTATGGGTAGTATGACCTTGGGCTACTCATTTAATCTCTAAGATTTCATTTCCTCACTCTTCAAAAAGTTTGTAAACTATAAGGGGCTGTATGCATATAAGATATGGTTCTTATAAAAATTTCTGAGACAAAGCATTCTGCTGACGTACAAGTAGAATTATTCCTCTCTCCCAGTGCAAGGAATATTATCAGTTACTCTCAGTTTGATATTCATTGCTAAGTGGCCTGAAATAGTTAAAGCAGCAAACAATTCCCTAGGAACCTTCCTCAAAACTCTTCCCCCAGCTCAACAGAGCTAGTAGCTCCCTCCCTTTAGCTCCCACAGCACCCTGTACTTTCTTCCTGAGCTTTATCTCAGTGTTTTGCAAACTGCTCTTTGATACATTCCCCCATTAAGCTGAGAAGCCCTTGAGAATGGGGATTTTTGTCCTGCTTCCTTTGTAACTTAGTTTCCAACCGCCAGGTCTGTGTGGTGGGGGTGGCTTAGTGAACACTTTTGAATGGATTACTAAATGAAGAATTATTTTTTTATTTTGCTATTATTAATGTACAATTACATGAGCAGTATTATGGTTACTAGACTCCCCCTATTAATCAAGTCCCCACCACATACCCCATTACAGTCATTGTCCATCAGCATAGTAAGATGCTATAGAATCACTACCTGTCTTCTCTGTGTTGTACTGCCTTCCCCGTATCCACCCCTGCTACATTATGTGTGCTAATCATAATGCCCCCTTTCCCCCCTTATCCCTCCCTTCCCACCCATTCTCCCCAGTCCCTTTCCCTTTGGTAACTGTTAATCCATTCTTGGGTTCTGTGAGTCTGCTGCTGTTTTGTTCCTTCAGTTTTTACTTTGTTCTTATGCTCCACAGATGAGTGAAATCATTTGATACTTGTCTTTCTCCACCTGGCTTATTTCACTGAGCATAATACCCTCTAGCTCCATCCATCTTGTTGCAAATGGTAGGATTTGTTTTCTTCTTATGGCTGAATAATATTCCATTGTGTATATGTACCACCCCTTCTTTATCCATTCATCTACTGATGGACACTTAGGTTGCTTCCATTTCTTGGCTATTGTAAATAGTGCTGCGATAAACATAGGGGTGCATAGGCTTTTTCAAACTGGGCTCCTGAATTCTTAGGGTAAATTCCTGGGTCAAATGTAAATGAAGAATTATTTATGGCAGGAAAGAATTCTGTCTTAACCTTTATCCAAAGAAGCAAGCATGGAGGATCAGAGACTTCAGAGAGCACCACATATGGGGAAACTGAGGCTCAGAGAGATGAAGAGATTTACACAGTTCACTGGATGAGTTAATGGCAGGGCTGGAACAAAAGCCAGGTCTCTGCCTGTCTCATCACTTTGGGGAATTAAAGTTTTCAGTAAAGAAGGAGTGACAAAGGTGTGGAAAAGTGACACGGTCTGAGGCATGATTAAGTGGAATTGACAGGAATGTGGCAACCAGAACAGTTAGAGGCTTGCTGGATGGTTGCCAGCTTTCTTACAGTGGAGTAATGTTTCCCCCAACTAGCCAGAGTGTTTCCTTTATCCCAAGAGGAGAAATAACATGCTTCATGTAGACACATGGCATTTTCATCTCATGATCTTTGCAGGGAAGGGCAGGCAAGGAGACCTTCTGAACTTAAGAGTAGTAGGAGGCAGTATAACACAGAGAAGACAAGTAGTGATTCTATAGTATCTTACTACGCTGATGGACAGTGACTGTAATGGGATATGTGGTAGGGACTTGATAATGGGGAGAGTCTAGTAACCATAACGTTGCTCATGTAATTGTACATTAATGATAACAAAATTTAAAAAAGATTGTATATCAATGATAACTTAATTTTAAAAAACACAAAAGGAAAAAAAAAGAGTAGTAGGAAACAGGATCCCCTTGCAGTCACATTCAGCCTTCACCCGTGAGTGTTGGAAACCTTACTGGCAGCCCTTGACAGTTCACAGAGTACTTGAGATCGAAGCAAAAGAGAGAGAAAGTTTGGGAAGTTTTGCCACACACATCTTCACTCAAGACTGCAAGTGCACAAAGAATTGTAGAAGGGCTGGTTGATAGAAGAAAAAAACACATTCAAAACTACTTACTGACTAATGATGCAGAAAATGTTATGAATAAGTATCCCTTTCTTGATTTATTACTTTAATTATCTGACATTCTATAGACCCCCATTAGTGGGGCTTTTTTTTTTTTGGCTTAGATTTCAATTTTCTGTCTCATGGTGAAAGCTATTTATCATAATAATCAGTAAAATTCAAAACCTTTTAGCAGTATTTATAAAATTCATTTACCAGGTTCAGCCCTTGGAGAATGACAAAGAAGGCGCATTAGTACGTGTGCTGAAGTGTTTTATGCAGACTTATCTGTCCATAGAATGATTAAAAGTTCTTTAGAATATTGGGAACCTATTAGATTTTTAAATTTTTTTAAGAAGTTCTTCTTACCTATGCTGTGACTGGAAGCCGGGACCGGCTGGTTGGGCGGCTGCTGTACTTTTGTCCGGATGATCCTGTGGGCAGTTGGGAAAGAAATAAATGGCTATTTACCATCATGGAGAAGAGGTTTAACTAGCTATGCACAGACAACCAGAAAACCCATATCCATCTGGATCACAGTCACGCTGCAGGAGTGGTAGGAGGAGATTTAATCCCGTGTTGGGAACTTGGGGGTTGGGAGAGTTACAGCCTAGTTCCAACTCAGCCCCCACCTCTCTGGGTGTCTTTGGGTAACTTACTTGCACCCCCTCTCCAGGCCTCAAGTGCCTCTTCTGTAGAAAGGATGATGTGCGAATGCCAAGAATAGGCACCCCTTTCTCTGGAGCAGCTCCAGCTCCGTAAGGAACTCACTGATGCCACAAGGGAGTTCCTTCCCTCCCTTTCCTGGACCTTAGCCTCTCATCTGTGGAATAAAGGGGCTGAGCCAGGTGACCTGTCTGTCCTCTGGCAGCCTTCATGCTCTGATTTCTCTGCCTTAGAGAGCCACAAAAACAGTAGCAACCCTGCCTGCTGGAAAAGACCAAGTGAGGGGAGGTATGTGCTGCTCTGAAACCAGAAAGGGTTAAAATGCTGCCAGGAGATGCCCATGGTGGCTTTGCTAAGAGAATGTTCACTTTGTACAAACCTGGTAGAAGGAGCTGGGAGCCAGGGATGTCCTGGCCTATTTTTCAGACCCCTTGTTCCAGTTCTAATATGAACTTGTGACCCTGAACTTGTGAACTTGTGACTCTGGGCAAGTCCATTCCCTTGGTGGACCTCAGTACAATGAGGGAGTGGAACAGACCACTCTTTGCTTACTTTAAGTAATTAAATCATTTTGGAAAAAAATTTTTTTACAGAAAAGCCCAGTATTCAAAAGGGATAATAGTGGTACTGCCTTCCTCTGCCATCTGGCAGCATTGATGTCCTTCTGCAGAACCTTGGGCTGCGAAGTTTAGTTTGCAAATTTCCAGCTGGGACAACACAGGGGCCCTCCATGACACCCCAAACCTGGTGTGTCACAGAACAGCCAACCAGGGCCAGGCCAAAAGTCCCCCTAGGGTCTGCAAGGAAGTTCCTTCCTGGCATTTGGGAGAAGGGTGGGTGGTAATAAAATGTTCAGCTTCCTTGGAAAAATTCTATTCCAGCCTCCAACTATTACCTTTTAAAAGAATACTTTAATTAGTTTTTCCTTTATAAAAGTCCTTTTGTTCCATGTAGACTGTTTGGACAATAATTAGGAAGGTATCTAAAATCATATTTGGGCGCTTCCTTTAATGCTAACATTCCTGGGCGTGTTGGAAATACCCACTTTCTCTTAACAAAATCTGGATTAAACCATGTATACAGTTTTGTATCCTGCTCTTTTCACTCACCATCATATGAAAAGGTTTTTCACATTCCAGGCCACTGTTCCTGGAAGTTTGTTTCAAGCTGCACTGGGTCTCCAGCATGTACAAATGGAGAGGAAGGACAGAAGTGGCAGATGCCTCCCCTTAACCTCAATGGGCCCTAGCCTCTGCTCTTGGGGATCTCATGGCTCAGCACTAGGCACTGAGGACAAGACTAAGGGCCTGGAATGGATATTTCTGTTCACACCTCAGCCCAACAACAGGCCCTCTTGAGTCCAGGCCATTTGCCCTTCTCTGATGAGCCAGCTTAAGCGTTGCCTCAAAAACATTCAGAATGTATGTGTGTTTTTTTGTTTGTTTTTCTCCAAAATTCAAACCACTTATTTTAACTAAGCAAACATGGAATGAATTAACAAAGACCTGGGAATGAGGTAGTTTTCCTAACCACCTGAAATTGAGCCAGCATTTGATCATTTTTCTTGTGCTATGTGTCACCTTTTCTGTAAATACATGTGTGCTGTCTGCAAAGATATGTGAATATATGGATATAACAGCTATAAAAATAGTTTGTCTATATTATGGTTTATATATGTACAAACATATGGTAAAATATATTATTATTTCCCATTCAAGTCCAGCATGAAGTCCTAACTTTTCAAAGCATTGTCTGGGCATTGAATTTGTACATGAGCAAAGCAAAGAAAATTACATTTTTCTTATTTTTCTTTTAAAGTATTTATAAATCATTGATAAAACACTATGAATTGTTATAAATCACCGAGAGGTAGCTGCAACATAGCAATTAAGTGTGTAGGCTCTGGAACCAAACTACTAGAGTTTGAATCCCAGTTTTGCAATTTACACACTGTTTTGTCCTTGGGTAAATTACTTAATCTCTCTGTGCCTCAGTTTCTTCATCTGCAAATGGGAGAAGAATCATTCCTACCTCACAAGGTTATCATGAGGATTAAATTACTTAGGTATCTAGAACAGTGACTTCTGCATAGTAAGTTCTTAATAAATATCAGCTGTTATTATTTTCAGTGTTATCTTCATAAAGATTAATGATCAGTTTCAATCTCAAAAGGTCCATATTTTCCACATATGCCTTAAAAACACATAGGATCCCCTTGGGAGCTGAAGAGGGGAAGGGTAGCTATCCTCACACCCTATTTAAGGCTGCAGCAGGGCTGTCCTCTATAGGCAAGACCAGGATGTAAGAACCCTCCAAAGTTGTCCCCAGGGATAGAGATTTTGGCCATCTGCTTGCAGCAGCTGCCAAGAAAAGACCAAAGACTTTCACCTTCCATTGAGAAGAAGTGGTAGTGAGAAGACCGACACTAACTGAATAAGAGCAATCTAAAAAAAATAAATAATAAAAGAACAACAAGCAATCCTTAAGACTTGTCACAGTAAGAGTCAATCTCAGGACCCTTCCTAAACCAGAGGTGGTTGGGGCTAATTGGTAGTTAACACTAAAAGGTACAGCCTTTATTTTGCAGAGCATGAGCATGACCCTGGGTGCCACAAGAACATCCCAGATAGTTCAATGGAAAAGGGAGTTCAACAGTCAACTAATTCCTACAAATGAGGAAACTAAAACCCAGAGTGCTCAAGTGACTTGCCTGGGATCACAAAGCAAGTCAGCCCAGACACCCAGCTCCTGTGCCTGATCACTTTTCTTTGAACCACATTCAAAGGAAGCGGTCCCCCTGCTAAATATTTCCTATATGAGGCAAAAAGCCTTTTGGATTCAAAATCCATTTAGAATCTGAAGATTAAAAATCCTAGGGACTGTAGATATTACAGGCATATGGAAGGATCCCATTTCAACATCACCTCCACTTCCTTGAAAGTCTAAGTCTTCACACACACGCACATACAGGCACACCCAATCACACTGAAAGAAAAAAATCATGGTGCCTTAAAAAAGGAAATGGGAAGATAGGGCTGAAGAAATGCCACATCTACGGCACTGATCAAACTGCTATTGGTGCAGTAAGAATCTTGGGCCATCAGCTATGCTAAGAATCCAAAACCCAGGGTCTAGCTGGGCCACACTGAGAAAGGGCCCACAGGTGACATGCAACCTGTCGATGTGGAGAAGAAAGAAGGAATGGGTGAACTGTCTCAGAAAGCTTGCTGTCAAGTTATCTTCAGAGTAGAGTTTTAACCTGTCATCCCCAGGCCACATCCATCCCTGGGGCAAGTTTTGTTTGGCCTGCAGAGTATATTTATTTTTATCTGAATTAGTTGCCAAATTTGTAAGTTAGGAGCTTTTACATGGGTTTCTAGCTTCCCTTGAAAAATCAGAAGACCCAGCAATCCAGGCCCCACATTCTCACATGACAAAAGTCAGCTGGTGCTAAATAGAGGTGTCCCTAAGAACTGGGACTGTCGCTCACGGTCCCCACCACTTGGCCCCTGATTTAGAGCCACAGCGCTGGAACATAAGACGGAAGACTCCGTTCCACCCACCATTTGGATCAGCTCTTAGCCACCTCCAACTGACACTCAGGCTGGATTCCAGGAATCTCTCAGGCTCGTTGTGCAGCATCCCAGAGCACCTTTGTCCTTAAGAATCCACATAGGCATAGTTTGTGTCCCAGGAAATGTCCCACAAACCTAGCAGAAGTGGTTCAGTGTTGCTTAACCCCATGTCAGTCATGGCTTCCCAGGCTGCTCTCCCAGAAGAAAGCAAGAGAACATACATTTCTAGGAATGGACAGTGGAGATGATCCTATGGCCACCAGAATAGCTACAAATCCAGCCACTACCCCACTCCACTCCCGAGCTGTTTGAAATACGAGAATAGTGAGAGGTTGCATCCCAGGGAGACTATGGATGAGAAGGAGAGGAGGCTATGGACCCTCTTGCACAATGACGCTTGCAAGACAGTTATTTAGAAGCTGAATCCATGTGAATGCAGTAGAGCTTTGCCTTCATATAGAAAATAAAACTGTATAGTGGGATGGCTCAGGCTTTCTTGGGGGCTGGAGGGCAGGAAGGCAACAACATTGGATTGGGCCGCACTTAGTTTATTTGTACTGCAGGGTCAGTTGGCTGAAGACGACAAGAGCTCTCACCGAAAAGTGTAGTTAAGAGCCAGGTGTGCTCCTAGAGGAGCGCCCCCCTGAGCAGTGCACAGGGAACAGCTGAGAGCCACAGACGGAGCCTGCAGACCAGAAGCAAAACATGCAGGCTGCAGGGCTCTGACGCAGACTGGGCACAGGTGTTGTGCCTCTGCTTGCCTCTCTTCTCAGTTCTGTCACTTAGCAGAGTCCTACAGGACAGTGATGGAAACAGACCTGCCCTCCTCTTACCATCAGGGGACATGGGCTCTACTACCATTCTATCTCAAAATCATCTTTCCTCTGCACTCCCCACCTGGGCCTCAGTTTCTGTACCTGTCACAGTATAGACTTAAGCCTTCAGGGCTGTACACGAGCACAGATGTGAAAGCACCTTAGAGGTACTGCCAGCAGGGCCACCATTCTGGATTAGGACTCCCAGCCATGGCCCCAGGACCAGCAGTCAGATCGTCTGCACAGCCCACTCCAGGCACAAAACATCAGCTGACTCACGATTTCCCTGGCCTCTCACTCAAGCAGCCCCTTCATAGCCTTCACAGACACCATATCTGCAACTACTGTGCTCTCTTTACTTCATTTGTTTCTTTCAACTAACTTTCTGACTTAAATAGACTTATTTTATAAGATCTATAATGCTACTGGGAGTTTAGTTCAAAAAGTTCACACTCACTGGCTGGGTGTGCTAGTTATATTTTTCTGAAATACATTAAACTCATCATAAAGCAATTCTTACCCTGTATTACGGAGGATGTAAGCTGCAGCCCTATAAATGAGTCGTGCTTGTCCTGCAAGGCATTTTTTTTAGTTGAAATCAGCTGCCTCCATTTAAAAATATAGAGACTTCATATATATAAATACACATACACACATGCACATACAAGCCCTAGTTTCTGGCTCCTCTTTAAGAACTGAAAAAAATGTGGCAAATACTGGGCCCACATTCCCAGCAGCATTCACCTGGAGCTGAGAAGCACCTGCTTCTGTCAGGACAGGCTTGTGCTGTCTAGTTTGCCACAGACTCAATCTCTCCCTATTGTCTTATGCCTGGCCTACTTCACTTGCTGCATTATCTGCCTGGGCGCACATGAGCATTAGAGTTGGGGTCCCCCATGGGCAACCTCAGGTTATCTTTTGAACCACTGATTACATACATACCCTGCACTGGGAAATCTGTAGGCCCACAAAGCCGCAGTTCCTTGGCAAAGCAGGCTTACTGCTCCTTTACTGCTTTAAGCATTATGTGCCTCACTCCACAGTAGGGCTTTTGGAGACCAGAAAAAATGTCACGTTGCTTCATGTCATGGAAATCCCACAATGAGCCATAAGGAGGAGATTCACACAGCATACTGGAGCCCTTCATAATCCAGAAAAAGAACAGTAGCTATTCCTCCCCACAAACCCACTACAATAGCTACTACCTCATCAGGAAATGTGTGCCTAATTCTGGCTGTCCGGACTTGTAAGTGCATGCCAGAACCCCTCGCAGACAAGGAGGCCCCTGAGAACAGAGACTATGAGACTGCGTGCCTGATCGCCCTCTCTTCTCAACACCTTGCATGATGTCAGGGACAAAGTCAAGGTTAGCTGAGAGGAGAAAAAAGGCGAATGGTTTATGAAACAGCAGGTCTCAAAATGTCAACACATACACACACTGATTCTGAACATGTGAGTCATCCAAAAATGGACAACTGTTGTACCAGGGGGACCTCGGAGACATTCTGGTCTGACCCCCTTTGTCTGCCGGGGGGAGGGGTCCTCCTCCCTGCGCAAAGAGGCTCTGCACTGACAGGGGTAGAGCATCACCTTGGACAAACAGGGGCTCTTCGAGTTTTCAGAATGCTGGCTTCTCTTTTCTTTGTGGAGTCTAAAGAACTATCATTTCTGTTTATCTCACAACTTCATCCCAGGACTTCCGTGGGTTTAAATGGAATGGAGACAGCCATCTATAGTGGAAAACTTTCTTTCAGGAATTTTTTTTTAAGTTCTGAGGGCTCCATTAGATGTATCCAGGATCAGACTGCAGAGAAAGAGTGGTTGTGGCTCCCAGAGAGTTCCTATTCCTGGAACGCACAGTATTTCTCTGGGTCTTTCTCTCCAGAGGTGAGATTCAGACAATTGGGGAGAGGGCACCCTCTTAACTCCACAGCACCTTAGCATCCTTGCATCCTGGACATCACTCTTGGGAGATCACAAATCACATCAGAACTACCAGAGGCTTGGGGTCTCAGAGAGAAGAAGAGCTTTGTCAAAGTCACACTGAGTTTGTGGCAGAGCTGGGACAAGGAGCTAAATCTCCCAACTCCAAGTTGGGGCCCTATTCCCCACACTCAATGGCTCAACCTCCGCCCAAACTGGAGGCAGGGATTTTCTTCCTGGGAAGGTCTGAAATGGGCCAGTGCTAAAACCTTGAGCCTGGGCTTGCAAGGAAGAGACGTTTGCCAAAGCCTAATTAGGACAATTCACTGCTAAGTGTTCCACACACTGAGGCAGGGGATGAAGGGAGTGACAGAAATCACTCTGGGCTCTTACGAATCTCAAGAAGCCAGAGTGTTGGCATCGTCTTCTCTCCCTGGGCCTAGGACTAACTGACCACTTTGGAGAGAAGAGAAGGGCAACAGAAACACCCATGGGCCATATTAGCATTCCTCCTGACTGATAATCCCTAAGGGACCTTGGCAAAAGGAGAGACCAGGTCTTCAGGAAAGGCACTCACAGAGCTTCCAGCATCCCTCACTCCCCCAGCTCCCTAGCCCCCCACAGGCACCAGCCCCTCACCTGTTGATGGAACTGACGCTGGGCACCGTGTCATTGTCACACACCCTTTCCGCCAGCAGCCGGTCCCTGATCTCCCAGGCAAACATGGTGGGATTTTGGCGTTTATACTCAGCAATTTTTTCCACCACTTTGGGTGTGGCGACCTTTGGTTTGGATCCTCCGATTACCCCAGGCTTGATGCTCCCCGTCTCATAATACCTAGGACCCAAGGAAAAAGGAGCTTAGCCACGAGGAGTCAGCAAAAGGAATGTTGGCAACAAAATAATGGGCTACGCTGTCCAGGAAAAGTCCAGATCTGTGCTATCCGATACAGTAGCCATTAGCCACATGTGGCTTCTGAACATTTGAAATGTAGCTCGTTTGAATTGAGATGTGCTTTAAGAGTAAATTACACACCATATTTTCAAGACTTAGTACAAAAAGAAAATGTAAAATATCTCATTAATAATTTTTATATTGGTTATATGTTGAAATTATCATTTTTAATATATAGGGTTAAATAAAATATTTAATTAAAATTAACCACGTATCTTTTTTCCTTTTTTTAAATGGGCTACTAGAAAAATTTTAAACTTCAGATGTGGCTTTCAGATGTGGTTTTCTTGGACAGTGCTGGTCAGAATGCTATGCATTAATTAATTAATTAATTCTGTCACACTTATCTACCATTTCACAGTTTACAGAACACTTGCATGTCCATTTTCCCATTTTGAATGAGTGAACAAATAAATGAATAGGCCCCTGCCTATAAGTATAAAACAGAAATCCATAGAGGTTAAACAGCTTGCCCAAGGTCACACAAGACCCACTGGCAAAACCAGGACTGTGGTCCCACCTCCTGAGCTAACATTTCCCCAGGAAGTTGGCCTGTATTTTTAATTTGCCAGCCCTCTGATTCCCTAGCAGAATCGTCTGCATTCTTTGAAATTGTTCCCTAAAATGCAACTTATTTTTCCATAATAGAAAAAACAATAACCCTGGTGCAAAATTAAAAGAACAGTTGAATTCCAGAATTAACTGGAAATATGTTATATATAAGTCAAAAACCAAGCAATCAAAAAAACCAACCACAAGTCGTCGGCAGCTCTTCCAGAGACCTCCCCTGAGGTAAATCGCTGTTTCTAAGGACATTTTCATGCTATCAGCTCTTCCTCGTTAACACAAATAGGATGTCAGGGTTTTACAGTAAAACCGAGACCAGGGAAAAGAGTGCCATGAAAGATCATTTCAGGGGGAAAAAATTACTTGATTCCTATTCTGAATCTGAGCCTTCACTGGATGTCTCCCTCAACATTTACAGAATTCTTGACTTCCTCTTGCAAAGAAGATTATGTTGCAATTGAAAAACAAAATGTTTAACCAAAAAGACATTTTAGAAATGACTGGAAAATTTTAAACCTAACAAGAGTTTATAATGGTAAGAGAAGGAAGTGATTCTCCCATGGGGCTGGTAGGGAAGGAAATGTTACCCAGGAACAATGACTGGTTATATTTGAAGAGATGCTGAAATTCTCACTTTGGGTGAGTCTGGTTAGGGCCAAGTTAGTAAATATTCTAGAAACAGATGAAATAGTTTGAGAGCAGTGATATGGAAGTGGAAATCCTGTTTTTCATTAAGAAGAGTAAGTCATGTACAAAATTTGGATCATAAGGTAAAACTCAACCTATCCTCCCTCTTTTTGTAATTTCTAAAAAATTGTTATGAGTCACAAACAAGTTTTTAGAATACCAAGAAAATGCATTTTTGCCAGAAGTCCAGAAAAGTACCTAAATCAAGGTACACAGCAATCTCCACAGCCTTGAATTATCCTTTCAGTTTTACAATAGAAAGTTGTTTGTTACAGCACAACAACTCATTATTTAGGCATAGTGCTTTGAAGTTTACAGAGCTGTTCCTTTAATTATCTTGACCCTCACACTAATCCTGAGAGGCCAGCAGGGCTTTATGGAAGGAAAACTGATGATGAGAAGACTAAGTGACTTGCCCAACTGCCTTCTGGAAGTTAGAGGCAGCCCCAGCTTTCAAACCTGAGTCTGAATCCACTGCTTTTCCCAAAAATGCTTTAATTTTGGTTGTAAAAATTAAAGTAATAATAATGACGATAATAATAATTCTTGTAACTATAGAAAGCTTTAGTGTTTACTAAACATTTTCACATATAACTCCTCATTCGCTTACTTGTTCGATCAGTAGGAAAGGCACTGTCCTGCACTTGGTACTCAGAGTGTTAGTTGAATGGGACTGCAATATTCATGCAGCAATTGGGCTTTGAGGGGGCAGCAGGGTGAGGCCCCACCACCCCAGCCACCGGCACTTGCCCTGCTGGCATGGCTCGGGGTGGCAGCACCCAGGGCTCTCCACCCACCCCACCTGGGCAATACCAACCATAGGAGGCTATGGTCTTGACACAGAGGTCTCTGTCTTCCTTTTGACTGGCACATGGACCAGGCACTCAGAAGGCAGCTCTGACTCTCTGGGAAAACCCAGCTAGCAACTGTGTCAAGTGAGGATTCAGATTAACTAACCACTCCATCTCAGCAAAACAGCCATGCAGCCTTTTGGATTACACGCTCAAAGGGCAGCCACCAACACACAATGTAGTTCAGTGCACAGTGTTAGTTTAGGAGTAAAGAGGAGTAGGTGCTAGTCAGTGGCTCTGTCACTAACTAGCCGTGTGACCTTGACCAACTCATTTAGCCTCTCTGGGCCTCAATTATACCATTTGCATAAAAAGGGAAGGATGTTTGCCCTGTCTGCCTTGCAGGGCCATTATGAAGACAGAAATGCAGAATGGTTAAGAAAAAGCTTTGCAACACATAAAGAGCAGGTGTTGTGGATTAAAATCCTCTGAGTGTTTATTGCTGTGTAACATACCACCCAATTCCAAACGTCCTGAAACTCTCAGCCAGGCTCCAGTGAAAGAAACCAGCCAGGCTTTCTGCATGGATTTGAAGGGGCGTCATAGGCCACCAGGCTATGACTCTTGAGCCCCTCCAGAGCCTTGAGCTCTATGGACTGAATGCCCACACTCCTGACAGACTGCCACCTTCCCGAGATGACGGGGGTCTCTGCCTGCCCCAGGGACTCTGCCCGCCTTGCCATGAAGCTTCTGAAAACCACAGCCACCACCCAGCACGTGCTCTCTACAATCTGTCACCCAGTGTGCACCCATCAGATTCTTCAGTGACCAAAAAAAAAAAAAAAAAAATCAGTGGCTGAAACAGACCCAGTTCAGAAATTCCCAGTCACACTGTTTTAGGGCTGAACTTGTTTCTTAAAAGGCAGTTATAATTAGAGTGACATTTTGTCCACTGTGGTTCTTAGTTATGAAAATAATGAGCTATGAAATTCCAATTTATTGTTGACAACTTAAACGGCCAGGCACCAGAGCGGCGCCTAACTTCCGAGTGCCACTCTACCTAGTGACAAATCTATTCCGGGCCGCCGGGAGGCTGCTGGCTGGGTCTGGGAGGCCCCGTCCCCTTCAATCTCCAGAGGAGATTTGGAGGGCTCCCAGGCACCAGAACATGAGGACCTGGATCTGGACGTCCCCTCTGAGAAGAAGGCCTCAGCATCTTGCCCTGAGAAGATTTCAGATTGCAAGCAAGATGTCAGCTCAGCAAAGACGTCTCAGAAAAACAAAGAAAGGGCCTTCACTCTCTCTCTCTCTTTCTCTCTCTCTCTCTGTACAATGACAAGGTTTCCCAAGAAGATAACTAAGATCCATTCAGCTCTCAAGGGCTCGTTTTGAGATAGTCTGATATATTTCTTTTATCTCTTTCTCTCGTCTTCATTTCTCTTTCTGTTTCTCTTGTATTTTTTATCATTCTCTTTTCCCTGTTGTTGTTTTTTTTTTCTTTCTCTTTTGTCTATCTCTTCTCCTCTTGCTCTCATCCTCCTTCCTAAAACCACCTAACAAGAACCCCATGCTGACACCCTGCTTTCTTCCCTGAGCTCTGGCTGGGGCTCCTCTGCTGCTGAGTGCTACACAGGAGTGTAGCCCACAGCCTCCACCGCTGAGGTGACCTAAGATGGGCAAGGACATGAGGAAGAAAAGTCAGGATCAAGGTCACTAAAGGGCTCCCAGACCCCTGGCCCTGAAACGTCTTCCCTTGGCCTCCAGCAAGGCTCCCCAAGGTTAGAAACTGTTGTTCTCTCCATCTGAGAGAATTCTTCAATCCCAACAGATGGAAAAGAAAGCAAGCAGAAAGCCATTATGTCACTGACAGACTTCAAAATATTTGTTTTCTCTTCAGGCATCTGTTCTCAACCATAATGCAAGCTACAGGACAAAGGTTGTTTTCTGACACAGGGAGAGAAATCTTGAGAGAGCATTGAACTGCTAAAGCCCAAGAATACTCCTGGCTGCCGGGACAGACCTATAACAACTTCATGTACCTGGAAACAGCCCTGTGGCTTTGGTTTGGGGGTAAGGTGAGATGCAGATGGTCTAGGAGTCCTTAAGGCCTCTTCCCAGCCCGAGTGTTGAGGGGCTGGATGGAACTAGCTCGGTCAGTTTGCTCTCCAGGTTTGTTTCCTCATTTCAAAACATGCTTCCCAAAACATGCTGGAGCTCACCCGAGAACATAAACAGGAGTACTAAAAGGCTATACAGCCCGCTGGGAGAATGGGCATTATTAGTATTTTGCTTGCAGCAAATTGCCAGGTCAAGTGGCAACTTTAAAATGTCAGATTTCAGTTAGTGTTTGGGTTTTTTTCCTCTCTAATTTAATATATACTTAGGATGCCTGTCACTACAATGCAAACAAAACATTGAAGGAAAATACTACAGTCCAACATAATAAGGGTGGTGATCACCCAAAAATGAAAACGACAGCTGGCTTTTAAAAATGGAATGTACTTTTTGCAAACATTAAAATGAAACATTGAACTCTGGTTATGTGATTATTAGAACTTGTGGATTTTCTGCCCAGCCCTGCTCAAGCTCTGGGCTCACCTAAGAGGTGTAGGGGAAATTCCCAAGAACCTCTTACTCTTGGGTTCTTTGGAATAACTCACTAGGCTTTCAGAAAATATGTCATCTTTCCTGACTGAGTCACCCCATTCCACGTGTCACTTGAAACAGGGGTTTCCCAGGGCTACTTTGAATTGAATGGCCTAGAAAGGGCTTTGCAAGCTCTAAAGTTCTGTGCACATGGGCAAAGTGCCACCATGATTCTCACTCCGACATTAGCACATTGGACAGCTGTTGGGTCAACTTCTATGTTGTTATTTGAAAAATCAAGGGAAGCCCGAGGCGCCTGCCTTTACCTGCCAAGAATTTTGCTGACACAACCATGGCTGACCCGAAGCTGCCTGGAGATGTCGCAGGGCCTGACACCTTGATGAGCAAGTTCCACTATCCTTTGACGGACTACATCCGGGAGTGGCCGTCCGTTCACAAAAACCCCCCCAAGCTGATTCACTCCTCCATGTCCTGAAACAGATCAGAAACAAAAGGCAAGGGAAAGGGTGGTTAGAACCAGTCACATAGTAGTAAAAGGGCCATTGTGAGCATCCAGAGCCCCTCTGATCAGAAATGGTCACGGGAGGGATGTCTTGAGCCTGGAGTAGGATCACACAAGCTACAAAATCATCTCAGACTGCTTCTTAAAAGTAACCTTAGCCTTTGTTTCATATTCAGCCAGTCAATTGGCTAATGATAGCAAGCATCCCCATACTATGTTTCCTTTACTTACTAGCATTTTCCTTGTAATTTCTTTTTAACAATAGAAAATGTGAAGATGTCAATCCATACTAGGGACACAACTTATTGCATACATGATGCTGAGGTCTAAGACAGATTCTGGGGAGAAAATACATTGTAAAATACAGCAAACTTAAGAGATCCTAAAAACTTAAACTCTTTTCCTTTTAACAAATATCTTTAAAAGCGAAAGGGACTACTCCAGTAAACCTAGCTCTCAGGGAAAAAAAGATGTTTTTTTAAATCAGCAATCCAATTCAAGGGCTAAAGATTTTTTTTTATTTGTTTTAAAATAGTATCTGAAGAATACCAAGACAAAATCCAACCACTGTCTTGATCCAAACCCTTTCTCTATGGAGGTGAGGTTTATACCTCAATAAAACTGGGGGAGAAAATGAACAAAAAAGGTGAGGCTGATATGGAGACTTGACCACTGCACCCTAGCAGAGCACACAAAAGAAATGAGTCAGAAGATCGCATTTCACTCTACTGAATCAGGATTTATTATAAAGGAGTTCCCCTGGAATTTTTGGAATGTCTTAAAATGACAAGCAGCTTTAAGCTGGTTCAGGGGAAATAAGCCGGTGAAGGCTTCAGAGTCCCAGGTTTTGCAAGGGCTCTGCAATGGATTTTAAGTAAAAGTAGCCCAGAAAAGAATCTCCTCAACCCAATGAGCTCCCTTCTCGTACATCAAGGTCCATCTGCAGGGAAACATGAATCTAAGTAAATGAAGAGCCAAGCCAGTAAACACAGAGTGATCCCATGTAGCAACATCATTGACCTTGTAGCTGTTAATCAGCCACTAAGTGACATTGCTGAAGACTGTCAAAAGCCAGAAGCCAAGTCCAAGCATCCACCAATGCTGCTAGAAGCTCAGAGGCCAAGGAGGAGGAAATCTTCTCTTAAACTGGGACTTGCTGGGGACTGGACTGTACCAGGGAAGCCAGGACATCTTGGAAGTAACACACACACACACTCTCTCTCTTTCACTCTCCAACTCTAAAACATAAAATAGCCACCTCATCTCAGCTGTTCCCCAAGCATTCAACTACTATCCAAGCTCATGAACAATATCTGAAATGGAGAGGGAAAAACACCCATGACATAACTTGTTTCCTAAAAGCTGCCAAAGCAATTCACTGAAGTTTCCCATGAGAGTCCGAATTTTCCAAGTTCAGGCTGATTTCCCAAAATTTCCAAGTTCAGGCTGATTTCAAGAAAAAAACACAATTTTATAGATAACGACAGTACTTAATCCTAGTTCTAAGCTGAATTTTTCTCTGATTTTCAAAATGAGCTTTAGTTGGTTTTGATTGTTCAAAAACACTCCAGACATAAGAAAAAGAGAAACCATCCCAAACCCGGGATTTTGTAGTTAGGAACACAACTGCATGGTCTGCCTAAAACAGAAAGATTCCAGCCACCCCTGGTCTAGGGCCTTAAGAAGGCTTTGTCTTGTGGTTGGGAGCACCTAATAAAAATTGGTTGTACAGATGTTTCAAGAACAGGCTGCATTTAAGAAGAAAGTAAATTCAAAATTGGTGCCAGCTTATCTGAGAAGACAAAAAGGAAGCTAAAAGCACCCAGCACACTTTTGAAATAACTATTAGACCAGGCATTGTATCCCTACACCACTGGCAATTTAAAGTTTCTGCCCAAAACACAGTGGCAACCTCCAGAGGACTTAAATTCCAAGACATTTGTGAGTTTTTGTATCATGGAAAAAACCCTCAAGTGTTGGAAACTAGGTGACAGCAGGTCCACAAACCCTCTACTCTTGCCCACAAAGACTAGGCTACCAATGCTTTTCCAGAGTCTAACCTGTAAGTCCATAGCTGACACCAGACTCAAGGATGACCTGAGAGCCCCTAACTTCCTGGAAAGGTCCCCAAACCCACTTGGCCCTTTCTGCCTCAGGCATAGTCCTATCCAACAGAGCACTGCGGGTGGGCCGGTGATTTACAACTGTGGTCTGGGAAGGCAATGCCTCCCACTTACCCTGAAATTAGAAAGAAGTGAAACCTGAAGCCTAAGAGGAGGCAAGATGTGGCAACAAAAGAGGAAAAGTGAGGTGTTGAGGGTATGAGTGCAAAGAGAGGGAAGAAAATGAGACAGACAGCAAGGAGAGAGCCTGCAAAGGGAGCCTCAGCTTAGAAAGGCAGAGGAGAAAAAGGATGGACCAGCCAGGACAGGCGAAGGAAAGGAAGGTCAATATGGTACAGTGGGAGGCAAGAGACCAGAACAGAAAATGGAGGAAGCCCAATAAGGGGGTATTTGGAGGACAGGGAACTTCTGGGAGGGGCCCTTTGTTTTCTGTGACCCCAACTCCAGCCATGCATCTCCTCAGAGAACCCGAGTCCAGCCTCTACTTCCTGTGGCCTCCAGCTGGGTGATGGCTCAGCAGGTGAGACATGCTGGGGAGAGACACACTCAGCCACACTTCTTCAGTGCCAAGTAGAATTTACAGAGAGACTGAACACAGAGACAGATGCAAAAGAATCAAGGCAAAGACCACGCAACACACAGATAGATACAAGGGAAACACAGCCCTGCCCCCACAGGGTAGACAGAGCCCCGTTTGCAGGAGGGTCTTTCGGAGAAGAAGGGTTGAATTGCAGATGCCCCGGGGGGGGGCCTTTGTGGCTCTGGTCTGGAAGGGCTGACCTCCACAGATGCTTCTTAGGCCCCAATAAGGTCATGATGCCCACTAGTGGCCCTGTCCACACCAAAGACCATGACTAGGAATAGGGTCTTGGGGAGAGGGTCTCTGCTGATTCAGTCGCATACTGAATGAACTCCAAGACCCACAGGGTCATTGAAATCCTCCTAGTGACACTGGAGAGAATGAATACAGGGACACACAGACATACAACACAAGGAAAGAGCAGGGATGAAATCTCCTTGATGGACTCTAACTGACAGACAGGTGCTTACACACATGGACAGTTAGGCCAACAGATATAGTTAATCCAGACAGAGAAAGTGCCTTGCACATGTGTGTACCCACCCAGCCAGTCCACTTCCCACTCTGGAACTTGAGTCCCTCCCTCTCCCCTTCCCTGTATGCTCTAAAACCCAAGAACCAAGTCCAACTGTGCCTATGTGAAATTCTTGTCAGTCCTTTTGTCTGTCTGACCTCAATATCATACTCTGTAAAATGGGGGTAGCTGAAGGTTTAGATATGCTCAGGTAGGAACTGACTATAAACGTGCTTTGGGGTTGGTAACCATACCTGGGGGGGGTAAGCATCTGGGGAGGGCGGTGAGAGGCCATTGTGCTGATGAAAATGATGAGTGTGGAATGCGGCTTGGGGGCAGAACTCAGAAGCCCATTTCCCAGCAGTGCCTGCCCCTCCCCCCTTGCCACCACCCCCACAGAGACTAGACTGCTCCAAAAGGGGGAGGAGTTATTGGGAAGAAACTGATGGGGGCCAGGAAGGAAGAGGAGGAGGTGGGATTTGGTCTGAGCTTCTACTACCCCAGCCACCTCTCAGATTTACTGCACACCCCCACAAACCGCCAACAAATTGGGGCTCCAGGGAAGGCCAATATTGTAAAAGCAAATAGCTTTGGTTGTCAGAACCAGGGGCACTTCCAGAGGAGCCATCTCTGGAAGCTAGGCTGGCTGGGACCCAGCCTCCACTGAGCTGCCTGGAAGATTGAAAATGGGAGGAGAGAGCACATCTCGAGGTGGGGGCAGATGAAAGCCGGACAAGGAAAGACAGAGACATAGGCAATAGCGGTTTACTACTAACACCTGGAAGGAGCTACCTCCACCCTCATACACAGCCAGGAGACCACCGGGTATGATGCTACTTCGCCAAGGGCCCAGGCACAACCCAGGACTCTGCGCAGAAGGATGCAGTGAGGGTCTGAGGATTCCCACCAGGGAGGAGAGCAGTGCAGGGGCCAGCCCTCCTCATTTTGTCCCTCAGTTGCTCCTTGGCTGAGCTAAGGGCTTGCCCACCTCTCAGAGTATTGACCCTAACTTGTTTAAACGTTTTCTGGCTCACTCTGCAAGAGCAGATCCTCCCACAGTCGGGCTCAGGTCGGTGCAAAAGACGGCTGCCAGGGGCTCTGGGGTCACCATGAATTGAAAACCGTTTTGACACAGGCGCCAAGTGGTGAGGAATCGTTTGGGTTGGGACCTGAGCAAGCGTCTTCTCCGCGCAAATCTCCCCACCGTTTTTGGCGGATTATCACGGACTTGGAAATTAACACAAAGAGAAACTGACCTGCCTGCGGCCAAAACCTGCCGCCTGGGTCAGCATTTCCCTACCTACCAAGCCCCTCGGCCCTCTGGGGCAGAAACGCGTATTTTCGCCAGGGGAAGCTCGCCTTCTCTCCAGCGGGGTCTCTGCTGCCTTTGTTATATAGGGGACCTATGGCTGAATAACAGAGTCTTAGGCTGTCTAAGGGGAACCTGTCTTGGGGAGGGCTCCCAGGCAGAGAGCAACTCCCTGACGTGAGGCACAAGCTGGGCACCCGGCTGGATGCCGCCAAAGCCTGGCACCTTGCTCCGGCCCAGCTCTACAACACGCAAATGGGAATACACGATTTGTTCCACTTGGAATTTCCTTGAAGTCTCTGAATCTAATCCGGCGTTAACTCACCGTGAGAGTAGCGCTCATCTCACAGAAGGCTGTGCTAAAGGGTGACTGGCAGGTCCCAGCGAGTCCGGCACTTGGGCCGGCCTCACCCACACCCAAAATGACCCTTCCCGTCTCCTACACACGCGGCTCCTTTCACAAGGCACGGGCGCCTGTATGGTGACTAATTGGTTTTCTTCTTCTTGATTTTTTTTTTTTAGGGGAGAAGCCATCAAGAGGCAAGCGTCCTGCACAGAAGGACTTGTTGGTGTCTTTAAGAGTTTCTATATGAACTAGCGGCTTGTAAGCAGAAGCTCAGCTCAGAAACCACTACTTCGTTGATTTTTCAGATTCCACTCCTGAACTCCAGAAAGCCTTTACAGCTCTGGAGCTGGTGTCCTCACTTGTCTCTCGACCTCTTCCTCCACACATACAAGCACTCAGGCACTGATCGGGGCCCCTCTCTCCCTCCAAGCCCCAGTCTTCATCAGCCACACCGCTGAAAAAGGCGCCATCGGCGTGTGAGGCGCTGTTTGAGACTCAGTCTGACCTCTCCCTACAACTTCGTGCCCTCCAACTAGGCCGGCCGAGAGACCTCTCCAGGCTCGAGCCAGAATTCTCCCGGTATGCTGATTATGTCGCTGCCAGAGCCCCTGGAAGGCTCAGCTTGCTGCCTACACTACGCGTTGCTGGAGGCGGGATTCCCAGTGCCAGGTGGCCTGGCCCCAGCGACCAGGCGAGTTATTCTACATCCCCTGCCTGGAATCCCTGCACTTTGCAAATTTGACTGCGCGGCTACAGAAGTCCTGGGTTCTCCAGGCCTTAGTACCTACCCCGCGGTCCGACACCCCCAACCCCGTCCAGGCCGTAGAGTGAGAGAAACGAGCTCGCCGCCTACTTACTATGCATGGATGCAAACGGGTCGTGCTTACAGTGTATTTCCATCGGGGCGCTCCAGACTGCAGGCCGGCCCGCGCCGCCGCCTCCCGGGGCCAAGGGGGCTGCCCAGAGCAGCTATGGAGCCGCGCCGCCAGGCCGGGCACTGTTCGAGCTGGGCTCAGAAAACACTGGTGAAGCTTTGGGGCCTCTCAGAGCCGCCTTGCCGGAGATCTCGGAGAGCTGCGCCTAGAGGCGGGAAACAGCGCTAGTGCAGTACGGATGGAAGCGGGACGCCCAACTCCCGGTGGCTTCCCTCCAGGGCTGGCTCAGGCAGCGGCTCCGGACCTGGTCCAGGATAGCTGCGGCCAAGGGGCCCGCAGCTTCGGGAGCATAGCGTAGGCACTCGCTTCCGGGATGGCTAGGAATCCCCGGCCTCCGCTAGGAACTGCTTTGAGGAGGCCTGCGTGGGACACACAGCCCTTAGCTTCACTCAGGGGGCAGCGAGGCCCGCGGACTGCCAAGCTAGTTCGGCGGCCTCGCTGCCTCTGGAGTCTCTCCTCGACTTCTCAGTCCCCACCGGATCCTTTCTCTCTCTTCTCTGAGTCTCTGGGGCTGATTTGCTGCCTCAGTCTGTCCTCTCTGAGGACTGCCGCCTCAGCCTCTCTCTACCCGGCTCTCCGACGTCTTGGACGAAGTTGCAAAAGAACTTCCTCTCTGGCTGCGCTGGGGGCCCCGGAGGGTTCGGAGACGCTTCCGCCACTGACGTTGGGGCCGAGACTCCTGAGTCCCCGACAGCTTGCCGCCCACACGTCCCCGGACCCGCTGCCTTCAAAGTTCTCGCGGTCCCCGCTGCTCCCCCATCGCTGGCACAGGAATGGGGACAACAGCGACGGTCTCCTCCTCGCCTGAGTACCTGCCTCACGCCCACCAACTCTTCGAGCCCCGCTGTCCTCTCTCGGGGATCTAGTTCGACCGTCTTTCAGTTGCCTCTTCCGGGACGGCCACCACGCCTGCCTCAGGCATAGAGCGAGGGACAGAGGAAAGAGCAAAAGGTCCCCTCCACCAAGGCCGCGGGAACTGTTGAGATGAAGCCGCTGTCGGCTTTGACTGCTGGGCTGCGGCCGCCGGCGCTAGCCTTCCGCCTGCTCGGCGCGCACAGTGCGCCACCGCGCCGCCCCGGAGCCGCTTTCAGGACCCGCTGCGTGTGGACAGCGCCGCCCGGGGCTCAGCCTCCCTCCGGGTGGGGGCGGGGGCGGGGCGGGGGATAACCTGCCAATCACACTTCACCAAGCCAATCAGGGCGGTGGCAGCCTGCGCTGGCCCGAAACACTTCCCTATTGGCTGAGCAACCGGGGGGCTCCGCCTGATTAGCCGATACCTGGGCAATGGGAGAGAATGGAGGGCGGGGCCCAGGCGGCGGCGCCACGTTCATTGACAAACGCGCGGGGCTAAGGCCTAGTGGAGCGCGGAGACGGGGAGGGGGAAAGGGGATACACACAGTGCCCGGAGAGTCCCGCGGCAGTTCCCGCGTGATCCTGGACTCCCCTTCGCGGCGTTGAGACACTGGGACGCCCTGAGGGATTGAGGGCAGCCGAGGCAGGGGTGGCGGGGTGAGGGTGGGAAACTAGTCTTCTGAAAACACGCGCACAAGCGGATATTGAAGGAAGACGAGCTCAGTAGAGATCCTCCCTCAGTCTAACGACCCTCAGAATCGCGATGATCTTGTAATGAGCGCATACCCAGTCGCGTTCTGACCCCAGTTTCCTCACCTGTAAAATGGGCAGAGTTGGCTTACCTAATCTTTAATGAAGGCTCCTTTTAATATTTCATAATTTTATCAAGCGCCTACTAATCCTTTGTTGTCTCTTTCTCCTTCACCCCCTCCTTCAGTTTACCCGCAGGGCCCCAAATTCTGCACTAACCGAAAGGCAGAGACTTTGAGAGTAAAGAAATCTCACACTCCTTTAAAGTTAGTAACCAGGGTGCTCCAGGAGAGGGGACTACTTGAGGCTTTGGACCAGATTGTCCAAGCACTGAGACCTCAGCCCCTCTTTCCAGCCTCAAGACCAGGAGCTGAGGGATCCTTTGGGGCTATTGATGAGAGGAGCTGAAGGCTTCTGTTGGCAGGGGCAATTCTGTATCTGGTGCACTGCCTCTTAGGAACTGAATGAACCCAGTCATGTCTAGTGCTAATGAGGGTTCCAGAAGTGGTTGGGTGGGCTGACGTTATTCTATCTGCAAGGGCCAGGAGAGATACCACGTTGCAGCTTTCAGCTGTGGAGAAAACCCTACCTTCCTTCCCCCACCTTGGAAGTTATTGTTTCTTTTAAGACAAAATGGGTGGATTTCTAGAACTCTTCTTGTCCAGAGGGCAGTATCTTTGACCAGCCAGTCTCAGTTTCTCAAGGGTGTGAGGCCCTGGAACCACAATAGAAGGAACTGGACTTTTAAAAGGAAGCTTGTGATAGTCATTCTACACCCAGGTGGCAATAGTTCTGTGAGTGCCTACATCTGCCAAGGCGCTAGCAAAGACACTGAAGACTCTCCTGCTCCAGCAGTTCATGGGAGTGGTCCCAAAACCCACCCTTTTGAATTCTTAAATGATAATCCTCTAATATTATACATAAATCTATCAAAACAAGGGCTTTGAGATGTCTGTTCCAGACATGGGTTTGCAAGAACTGAACACAGGTCGACCCTGAGAGGATGCTGGGGTCATTCTCTGCTGCTTCAGTCTCCCCTCTCTACCTCTGCCCCATTTCTCACACCCCAACACTGGGTAGGCTCTCAGGCCCACCTTCTGTTCCTGTCCCAGACCCAGCTGCCCCTGACCCGTAGATAAGTTTCCTGCGCTGACACCATCCCCATCCCCTCCAGGGCACAGCTGCAGAAAACGGCCTGGGTGGGCCTTTGGGGGCCCAGGAGGCAGCAGTGTGCACTAGGGAGGGGTGGCTGCATTATCTCTCCTTTGTCTGGAACCTTGCCTGTCAGGATCTTTGCACGCCCCTCCACTTCCCCTTGGAGCAGGAAGATGGAAACATCAGAGAGGAACCGGGATGAGTTAGTGTTCCCACATTCGCTTCACCTGGTGGCCCAAGATGGATCAGAGGTGACTAGAATTCAACCTCGTGGCTCTGTATTCCCACTGGAGAGGCAGGAGTATGGGGATGCCCTGAGGGACACAGCCAGTGACACATCCACCACTGGTCCCATTCATTGAGTTCAGGCTTCAAAACTCAGATTCTAAAGTCTTAGAGCTGAAAGCACCCTGAGGCTATGTTTTCCCCATTTTACAGATGCAGAACCTGAGGCTGAGGCAGGATACGACTTGGTCAAGGTCTTATAGCAAGTCCTTGGTAGAGGAAATGCTGGTGGCTGGGAACCTCTTTCTCAGAAGGACCCCTCCAGCGCCACTGTCTGGATGGCTGGGCGTAGGGGCAGTGGAGTATGCTTCCAGTCGAAGAACCCAGCTAGGATATGCCCGCACAAAACCAGTTTTCCTTCTGGTACCTGTGTGGCTTGGACAGAATCCCCAGAGCACTGCCAGGGTTGGATGGAACTGTACATATTACCCCAATAGGAGTATCTCGGATTCCCATTTCATACAGAAGGTGGTGGGCTTCAAGATATTGGGCTGCCTAACCTGTGTGGCGAGAGAAGCACCCTTCCCCACCATGGGGTGCACAGGGCAGAGGTTTTTCTGAGTGGGGAGCTATTCATCACCTCCTGAGCTGTCAGCCTCCAGGGAATTCTTAACATTAAGAGATGAGGCAGGAACATGGGGAAAGGAAAACATCTGGGAAGAAACTCAATTTATGTAAATAGAATTGCCTTTGAAAGTTTGCTATTAAAAGAAAGCCCATTGAGAATAAGGTTCAAGAAACCAAAACACCTTCAGAGGAACATCATCATGGTCTTCAACTACAAACCTGGCTTCCCTGGGAACACACTCCCTCCCTGCCTCCCTTCTTTCTCCATACCAGTCTCTCCAGTGCCCAGAGGCAGTGTGTCAGAGGGGTGGGGGTGCTTCGGAGCTCTGTGGGCCTGAGATCAACTCTGCTCTGCCTGACCTAGGTCTTTTTGCAGGAATCATTGAAACGAGTGGAAGGGGAGGATTTAACCAGATTTTTCAAGAACTGTGTAAACTGTCTGGTCAGGGTATGCTATCATTACCAGTGCACTTGAAGGCCAGGGGCTCTGGGGCTTTCAGGCTGGGGTACTCCTTCTCAGGACTCAGCTTCCTTATGTATCTAATGGGGAGAAGAACCCCTGAGGCCTCCCAAGGTTCTGCAAGGTGAAGATCCATGGGTAAAGAATATTGTCATCATTCCACTAGGCTCATTCCAGAGCTGGGGGTTTGGATGCCAATACCCAGCCAGACAGCTATTCAACCTATCCTGGTCACCCTGGTTTTGGGACCTCTTAACTCCCACCTCAGCTAGCTTGTCCCATAGTAGTTTTTCTCCAAGGGGGTCCATCCAGGGTGGGGCACTATCTCCTCTCCCAGCGGGAGGGAGAGGTCTAAGGGTAGACCAGTCACCTTCCTGTCCTAGTTCCTTCATACTTTATGCTGTATGAACTTAGACAAGTCTCTTCCCCCTCTGGAGCTCAGTTTTTCCTTTTTGGTACCACAGTGTAAAAGCTAGACAAAAGGATAAAGGATCTTTAAGTGTCTGTCTGTTCAGGGCCAACTTTACTCCATGTGGGGTTTAGAGCTAGAAGGGTCTATACTACTTTCCCATTGCACAGATGGAGAAACTGAGGTCAAGAGAAGGAATTATTAGAACTCTGAGGGAAGGAAAAGGAAGTCAGGTGGCCCATAAAAGCCCTTAAATGAAGTTGGAGAGGGGAGGAGCCCACACAAAAATCCAAAAACCAAACCTGGATGCTCCCAACCTGACCAGCTTCTCAGCTCTCTCCTCTTCACCAGCCAAGGCCCAGGCTGGGGCAGACAAGCAGAAGTGCAGTGTCATCTGAAATGTCCACCTTTTCCCAGGCAGGCACCCTTATCCCAACCCTAAGGTGAAGAAGGGCATGTGGCTCTCCAGATTTTTAAACTCAGCCCAGCCCAAGGCCTCCCAGCCCCACCCAGGCCCTCCTCACTGAGGAATGAAATGCTTTATTGATTAAACGATTATTCAGGTGATTGAACTAACCAAAGAACCCATCGACCGCCATAAATTACATTCTCCGTAGACAGCTTGTCGGGAGAGGCAGCTAGGCCAGCAAGGAAGACCCTCCCCTGGACCCTCACAGGTCTCTGACCCATTCCCCCTGCTGCCCACCCCCCCCACACACAACTTCTAGCTCCAGGTACTGTCACCTCTGGGAGTCCCACCTACTAAGGGACCCACTAGTGGGGAGGATAGAGTAGGGATGGAGCAGAGAGGGTTTCCAGGTTCCTTTCCTGCAAGCTCACCCTGGGGAATCCTCAATTCCTGCCACTTAGACTTCTGTCCTCACTTCTCTTCTGTCACCGTTTTGAAAATATATCTGTGCCCAAGGAGTTGTCCTGGGTTTAAGGTAGAAGTTCATCAACAACCCCCAACCCACTTTTTGCCATGTATTTAGGGCTGGGGTGGAGGTGAAGGCTCACAGATCCACAGCGTTGCCAGAAGGGGAGTTCTTGCCAGGGCCTGAGTGTGTTTGGGAGGGCCTAGTGAGTGAAAGAGGCTCTCATACCCAGCTTTTACTTCGGGGCAGAGGCCTCCTGCTGCTTGCCGCCTCCTCTCAGACATGTTTGTACTTTGCTACCCACTGCCTGCGCCTGTGGGAGGGCAGGCCTGTGTGCACAGGCACCAGAGCTGCATGCCCAGGCTAGGCACACACGTCTACCCACTTGTGCTCTCCTCCATTGGAGCGGCACCCACAAGATAAAACCTAAGCACAAAGCGCACCAACACACACACACACACTCACACACAGAGTGTCAGAGGCTTGTTTGGGTGAAAGCAAAGCAGGCTTGGGGGTCCCTAGAAATGTCACAACTAGCCTGTAGGCTGCTCACTCTCACCTGTCAACGTTGCACCTGCCACAGGAGACCCTTTTGTACAAATGGTAGGCTCATCAGTGCCCTCAGAGTAAAGCAATACACACCAAACACCAAGAGGTTACATATCTTGAATTCACATTTCCACTCCTGGTTCTCCCAGCAGAATGGGACCTGGGCCGGACTGCTAGCAGGCTTAGCACAACAGACCCCCACAGGACCCACCACCTCTGTGCCTACAGGCTGGCACTTTTGTGTACGCTGGCATAAACACTGCGAATAGCTGTTGACACCCAAAAATGGAGAGGTCAGTGTAACCACCTCATTCTCACTTCCAAAATCTCTTAGGATATGACAGGTGAACACCGACCTTAAAAGGAGTAGATGTACACTCAGACACTTATCCAAATTAAAGGTGTGTCACTCATAGACACACATTTTGGATACTCGAACAGTACCGAGACACATCAACTTATAAACACACAGTAACACTCATGAATATAAAGATACACACAGGCACATAAACTCTTGGACACACATTCATACATGTTGACAATACATATACAGGGACACACACTCACAGTGTCACTCATGCATTCTGAGCCCCTATGTAAACACACAGACCGAGACTTTCAGACCTCCAGACAGACCCCCACATAAACATTCAGAAATAGTGAAAAAAAAAACCAAGCAAACTCGAAGACACTCGGACTGATACAAAAGTGTGTGAGAAGACATACAAATGCGACGCAGACAGACACGCAATCAATCCCTGTGAAAATGTGGTGCACGCCCTCCCCCAGGACCAACCAGTGTGAGGACCCGCGCCCGGCTGGGCCCCGTGGTTAGCACGTCTGGTGCCCGTATCGCGGTCCTACCTGTCCTGCCGGTCCGAGGAGTCGGGTAATTTTTCTCTAAATCCATGTTGATTTTTCAGAACTTGACGATTTGGACAGAGGAAAAAAGTTTCCACTTTTTTGTGCTTCTTTTTTTTTTTTTTTGGTGCCAGGGGCCGCTCACAGGTCGGAATAATTCAAGCCTTCCGCTCCCCCGCCGAGCTGGGGTAGCTGATCACTGAGCTGAAACTAAACGTTTTAGGTGGAAAAAAAGCGTCCGAAGGCACCGTGAAATGATTAAGGAACTAAAGAGCTTCTCGCCATGTGAGATCATGTCCTGTTCTCGCCAACATCACAAGATGTCCCCAGACACGCCGCGCCCCCAGCGTGCCGCCTCGCACTGACTGCCCGGATCCGAGAAAAGGTGTCCCCGCTGTGCAGCCGGGCCTGCTCAGCTGGCCAGACGTGGCGGGCTGGGCCGGGCCGGGCCGGGTCGGGCAGTGCAGGAGGCCGGGAGAGCAGCAGTGCCGCCGCCGCGCCGCCCTGGACTTTTATAGGGGGTTGGGGGGGAGGGAAGGAAGGTTTCAGACGGAGCCCCACGCTAGCTAGCGCGCCTAAGGGAAGGTGCCGACCGAAGGCAAGCCGGGATCCCCGGCCTCGCAGCCGCACTCTCTACAAACCCTTGCGCCTTAGTGTGGCGGCCCTTCGAGCAGTGCGCGGGGCGGGTGACCCCTCTAGGTGTAAACCCCGCAGCGTAGGCGGGTACAGACCCGGTTTTTGTTTTTAAAGAAATCAAACACCCTGCTAAGCAGGTGCTTTTGAAGGGGGTGCAAAGGCAAGCAGTGTTGCCAGGCATAGAGGGGGCGTTCCAGTTTCTTCAGATTCACCCCTAGGGCGGCGCCCGCCCAGAGAACTCCCCGCCACCCCCCCACCCCCACCCCAAGTTACAGCTTTAATACTATCGTTGGGTCCCTGACAGTAGGGCAATGCCAGACCCCTAAATCCCCCAGGTTCCACTCTGCCTCCTGGTCCCAAACCCATTCCCCACACCAAGTCCCATTCTCGTCCGTAGCAGAGAGGTTAAACTGTGAAATGCTGGTGATAAAATCTGGGCTTCCGATTTGGAGCACCCGGGCTGAACAGAACCATCTAAGTAGGTCCTGTAGATTGACGGGAGTCCTTGACGCCTTACCCCGGCCCGTAAATGGCATCCCTTTGCCCTCAAGCCCCAAGACGGTGCGGCGTTCCGGAGCCCCGGGACTTGATTCCAGAGGGGAAATCAGCCCGAGAGAGATCGGGCAGAGGTGTGGCATGTCCAGCACACTCTCTTCGGCCCAGGCTTAAGACTTCCCTCCCTTCTGCCTCCCCAGTCCCGAGTCCAGCTGCTTGGCTTGGCCACTAGAAGCCCGTGGGGCCCTGCTGCGGGGTGGTCGCAGGCGCAAGGTTCTCCAGGGCGGGGGAGCGCTCCGTAAGAGGACTCTTGGCCCACCGGACAATGGCAGTTTCAGAAAGTGAATCGTCCTCAGAGAGACTGTTGTTTGTTTTTTGGAGGGGGTGGTCACGAGGCTGGGCCACAATCTAGGGGGAAGAGCCCAGAGCTCGAGAAAAGGGAGTGGGGGTGGGGGGCTGAGGGTTTGCTGGCGGTAACCGGACATCGCTTATCCACTGAGACGATTTCGCCACAATCGGAAAGAGGGCTGTGGATTCCCGCGGCCCCCCCACCAAGTAGTCTGCGCAGCCCCCCTGCGCCGCCCCTTTCCTGCAGACTACGGGTCCGGGTCCGTGCCCCGCGCAATTTTAGTTTTGGCCATCTCGGAACTCTCGACTCTGTCTCCGCAGCCGGGCCCCAGCCCCTGCTTCCCGCCCTCCCGCCTGGCCCGCGCGGGGAGGCTGCGCCGAGCTGGAGCGGCCTGTCGGCGCCTAAAGATCAAAAGCGCTCCCGGAATTGACATTTCACCCCCAGCTGGGGGCGGGAGTTATTTGGTTTTTTTTCTGTTTAGAGGGTTTGTTTTGTTTTTGTTTGTTTTCTTTGAGTTTTCATTTCATTATCTATGAATCTTTTGTTTTTGGTGTTTTGTGTGCTGTTTTTTCGTGGATTTCATTTTAGCGGGTTTTACTCTGTGAGTCTTGGTCCTTTGGGTGGGTTTTGTTTTCTGTCTTGTATGTTTTGATTTTGTATGTGTGTTGCACTTTGTTCTTGTAGGGTGTCTTTTTGTGTATCGTTTGGAAGGCTATTCTTTCTGCGCGGTGTTTCGCTATGTTCTAATTTTGTATTGATGGGTGTCGTTTGTGTGTTCTGCGTTAGGTAAATTTTGTGTTTGTATGTTTTGTTTTCTTCTATTTTTATTTTGTTTTTATGAGTCCTGCGTTGGGTTGGGGGTTTTGCTTTATGTTTCCGTGTGTTGGCTTTAGTTTTTGTGTTTGTGGAATGCTTCGGTGAGTTTTGCGTGTATATTTTGGCTTAAAGGAGCTATTCGATTAGGGTGGAGACACCAGCCACTACTCTGTTCCTGTCCGCACCCAGAACGGGCAGAGGATTAGGCCAAGCATCATGAATGGTGGTTTTGCCTTGCTCCGAAATACCTAACCCCAGCGCTGCCGCGTTGTGCTCTTGAGCGCTTCAGACCAACGCGAAACAAATATGCATTCCCGAGGGGGCGCCCGCCCTAGTCATAACCCCGTGGGTCGTGTGGCGCCACTGCTCGGTCACCCGGGACCCCCCTCACGGGGTATCTAGACCCAGCCGCCATCCCCTGGTCCACCCTGTCCCCCGGGGTGGATCTCCCCTTGCTCCTGGCAGGCGTGCTTCGGACATCTCCGATTGCCGCAGCGTTATAAAAAGGCGCGGCTCCCTGCTGCAGAGCAGGTGGCGAGCCTCTTCGGAGGACACGGAATTGTTGTTGTGGCCCTAAAGATACTGGGCAAGGGGCTAGGGACGCTTGGAGTCTAGGTGCAGGTCAGCGTCGGGATCCCGGGAAAATCCCCTCTCTCATTCGCTCGCCGCCCTAGAATCCTGGAAACCCAGCTGCGCTCAGCTTTCGGTTTGGAGAGCCTGCCCTGTTGGCAACCATAGACACAAATCCACAATCGAACGTACACATGCACAGCTAGAGAGCGAGAGCGAGCGAGCCGGAGCCTTGGTAGCAGAGGCCTGCATGGCGGAACCAGCGCTGGTACTACCTCAAGGGGAAGCCTAACTGTTGTGACCGGAAATGTTCCAAGGGCAGAAAAAAGGAATTCTTTCTGTCCACGTTGCTGGAACTTCTCCAGCCACGTTACACCTGGATTTGCTTAATACTAAATCAGGGAGAAAAAGAAGCAAATCTAGAGAGGCAGGGATGTGCGAGCTAAACCGGCAAGCAAATGCGGGGAGAATATACAGAGAAAGAAACATGGAGTGGGAGAGACAAGATTGTGGGGAAAGGCAGGCTGGAGTCTCCTCCAGACCCCCGCGCGTTCTTGCATTCCGTGAGAGGGAGAAAGCAGAAAACCGAGAACAGAGGGTGACAGGAAAAGAAGAATCGCAGAACGGGTTGGCCTAGGCACTCTGCGAGCTTCCCTCCAACTCAGACGCTGCACTCTAGGGGTGGGGAGGCCGACATCCGGAGGAAAGAAGTCTAGGTCGGGCTTTTCTACTCCACCATAGAACACCCGAGAACTCCAGGGCTTGTGGAGCCGGGACTGGGGCTTGGTTCCGGCTCTTAGCTGAACCCCACTCCCCAACGCCCAGGCCTGAATACAGCAAAGGCTGGACCACCGCGGTCAGCCTCTGGGCCTCCCTCTGTGCGAGCCTAGGAAGAAGCCGCCGGGAACAACTCTGGCCCTGGGGCTGTGTGCAGCAGCCCGCGCTGAGGATGGGTGGGAGCCGACGTCCAGGCAGGAGGCGAGGAAGAGGCTCCGCCCTAAAGATGGGGGCCCAGTTCTGGGAGCAGCTGAAGCCGCAGCTGGACTCGCAGAATTCGGGGTCCGCGCAGCGCGCACGTGGCACCGCACCTTCCGCAGGCGGCGTCCCTATGCCAGCCCCGCCCCGCTTCGTTTGCCGGGCCTGGATGGAGTCAGGATTGAGGGTGGACGCCGAGTCGCGGCGAGTACGTCCCTCGCGGTATAAGCTTGGGATATGCCTAGGTGCAGCGCCCGGGTGGATGGACCACTTCTCCACGGGCAACTCCCCGGGCGTAGAGCGCAAAAAAGCGCGCAACGCCAGCCAGTTGCCACCGCAGGTTTTCAAACGGCACCGGAGGCAGAAAGGGGCTGATGAATGGTTTGGGTTAAAGCACCCATTTCTGCTGCCAGTGGGGTCCTCTGCGCATAAAGGGCTTCGAGCTCTGGTTACTGGCTCGCTGGAGCACCATGTGCTAGCGGCTCGCTGCCGAGAACTAACTATTCGGGTAGCGCTGGAAAACACGATTGGGCTGTGTCCGGGGAACCTGGTGCTTGCTCATGGTGGGTTATTGCTATTGTTGTTTTACTTTACTGCCTTTCTTGCTTTAATTAAAAGTGTACTTGACAGAAGCCTCAAAGAGTGCAGACCTGGGTCGTTTGGATGGGTTCATTCCAACCCAAATCCAGTAAATCAATTCCGTTCCACAACTGGTTTCCAGCGCACAGGTACACATGGCAGACGTCAAGTTTATGCCTTACACACATACACAGAGGCACGAATAGAAGGCAACTCTTGGAGGATTTTGAGACAAAATTCACTGTCCTGGAGTTACATTCGCAATATATGAATATGGAAAAAAGGCAATCAATTGTACTTAAAATTTGCCAACACGTCCCAGCAATCCACTATTGCCTAAGAATCCAAAACGGGGCATTGAAAAAATTTACTGGCGCTCTGATTCTTCAACATTGAAAATATGTGTAAATCGGTTTATTTTGTCTTATATTTCCTTAACAATACTATAATTTGTAAGTAACAAAATAGTATTTTCCTGAAGAAAGCTTATATGTAGGATGTTTTACTTCTATCAGTATTTATAGGATGAACTGTTAGCCCTCCCACCCCTTTTTTCTCTGTGTAATGTGAGCTTTAAATATTCATGCGCCAGCCCAGACTTGTATTTATTTAATATGTTTAAACTAATAACATTTTAATGTGATATAATTTGATTCCATGAAGTATTGGAACATAAAGGAGCCTACTTCACAAGCGATGTTGAGTGAGTGCACAGGTTAAATGATTCTTTTAGTTTTGGGGCACAGATCAGAATGTTAAACGGAAGCGAAGCACTCCTGTAAGTAGGCCCTTTAATGTTCTTGCTTACTTCATTCTCCATTTTTCTGTAATAACTTCAGGGCTATGGCAGAGAATCACAGCAGGATTGGAGCGCTTTCCCTGGAGCCTGTAGTGTGACCTTGCAAATGGCCAAGTGAATACCTTAGTATCAGGGAAGGTTGTGACTGATTTTTATTTTTTCTTTTGAGAGAAAGTCTTATGCGGGAGGAAAGGGAACTGCAGGATATGAAGTCTGGATTTGGGAACATGGTGAAATAAAACTCCGCTCTAAAAATCTTTCAGTTTTGCTGCTGATTACCTATTCTTAGCAATTTGACCAGCTTTTTGCTGGTAGCGTCTTCCAGGATCCAGCCCAGAATAAGATGGAAAAGAGAGGCTGGGCTTGGGTCCAAAGGGCCTTTGAAGTGAGCCCTACTTCCAGCCCCAGTGTCTAGGGATCCCCAGACACACTTCCAAAAGTGCTCAACTTTTCTTTTACTTTGTACTGGAGGTGGGGCTTCAGACACTGAATGCCAATCAACTAAAAAAACTGTCTACAAAGAGAATATTTAAAGATGTTGCCTAAAGTATTTTCAATCAGATGGAAGCCACTTAGCAAACCAAGTTGGTATGAGGAGTTTACAAATGTAAAACAAGAACAAGAAAGTCGTTTTCCCCCTACATCATGAAAATGGGAACTCATGGCACTATATTTTCCTTATAAACACATAAATGCCTATCTATAACACAAGGGAACTAACAAGCCACTTTTATTTAAGAATCCAAAATGAGGTATTGAGAGGATTGGAAGTCTAAAACAAAACAGTCATAGCAAATTCATACTAAAAGAACCATACTAAATTAGTCATTCTAAAATGGTGCTCAAATTTCAGTGAAAGCAATTTTTAGGACAAGTGATGGTGATTTTTCTGGAGATATCTTGATAAATTCTCTCAAAGAAACAATTAAGGAATATCTATCCAGATTTTACATTTATAGTATAAGTATATATGTATATATGTTTATATATAAAGACAGAAAGAGATACAAATGTTCTGTGCATTGGCAGGTTGAGAGCTTGCAGATGGGCTTCTTAGGCATGAATTCTTTCAAACAGGTATGAGATGGAAACAGTTTGGTGAATTGAAAGGAGGGTGATTTTTTTCCTAGTTTGGTACAGCAGCTAGTGTCTCATTTCTCATGCAATTTGCACGTAGACTCGTGTACCCCATGAAGTGACAAAAGAGAATTAGGCAGGATAAAAAAACCTGCCGGTGTCCACAGGAGGTGCCTCAAAGCACTCCTTTGGACACACGTTCCTGGTGATGGGAAGTTTGCTGACTCTAAACCAGGCCTGACCTTTTGTCTTTTGACCTCTGATGCATGAAATTAGGTAGCAAAAGAAAATGCGAAGAAAAGGATACAAAAACATGGAAAAACAGCTCTCCTTGACAATAGTCATTGTATCAGATCATAGTGGAGCTGCCCTGCACAGCCCGAAGTGCTTGTTTATAAGGTTTCAGGTCTTCCTGGCCACTGGAGCTCCTGTTCTCTTTTGTGGGAGACCTGCATTTGTTGGGGGAGGGATTAAGCACTCTTTAATTAAGCTCAGACTGGGTTTTGTCCTGGCTCCTTTCACTAAAGCCGGCCCCTTTAGCGACTGCTTGTTTCCTCCATTTCCTCTGAGGCCATGAATGCAGGCTGGGTGCCTGCCTGGGTTGTGCCAGCCAGGGCAGCTCTGGAGACCACAAGGAAAGCTCTGCCCCAAAAGCCCCTCTGGCCACCCAGGCGGAAGCTGTTTCCCAGCTGGCATGGGGGAGGAGGAGCCGCGTGCTTCCATGTCCAGAAGAGCAGCACACTCCCAACTGGATAGCCCTCCTCTCCTGCTCCAGACCCAACTGGGGAATCTGATGCCTGAGGTACTGGGGTTTCCAGCCACCTTGCCTAATGGGCCAGCTCAGTGACCTACACTGTCATGAATGCCAGGGAGGAGGGCAAGAACATTTGCAGAGAAGCCCTGAGTTAGTCTCCATCCAGCAGTCATTTGATCCTCACAGTCACCCTGGGAAGGGGTGCAAAGCCCTGTGTCTGAGGCCAGCGTGTAATGTCACTTGAGCCGTAGGCCTGGTCCAGAGGGGAGACAGAACTCTACTTAGACCTTAAGTGTGAGAATGGGTGTGAGCAAAGGGAGAGTGACCTAGATGAGTGTTGGAGGGTGAAGAGGACTTGACTGGATAATAAGGACACAGAGAGCATGATTAATATTCCCATTTTGCAGATGAGACTACTATATATCAATGTATAAACAAAATGTGAAAATTGCTGACCAGGGGCTTGGTGGGTGGCAGGAATGGCAAATGCTTCTGATGGAAGGAATTCACAGTGGTTTGTGAAGTGGGGCAAAGAAGGGAGGACAGATAAGGCAGAAAGCCCTGGCCACCCTCCCTTCAGATCACCAGAACATTAGCTGCAGATATTCTCCCCTTACCAAATGGCATGAATGGACCCCAAAGTCCAAAGGGAGAGAGATAAGGGAAAGGCCTAGGACCACAGAAGAGAAACACAGAAAAATGTAATTTCTATCAATTTTCCACTTTCTGCCCTGGGAGCTTGCAAAGTTCATTAAAAACCCTAGCCTAGGATAAAACAAAAAAAAACTTCAGGCTGGAATGCTCCTCATGCATCTTAGTAAACCCTCCAGCTGTGGGGCATCCTCCCAGAGCTACATCTGGTGGATACACAGCCCTGGGCTATCTCCTTCTGTTTCCTTGTATGTTGGCAAGAGAGGATTTCTGTCCAGTCCTCACTATTCTACCTAGTCCATGAGCTCCTGTGGGCAGGCTCCACTCAATGGATGCATTGAGAAGCACTGGCTTAAAAGCTTTTCCAGGGCAAGGACCAAAGCACTGTGATTCACTTACTCCTGCCACCTTACCATGGAACTTGTCAGGGTGGCAGTACCCAAACCTCCAAAATACCAGCAACTCTACTTGCAAACCATTCCCAATGTGCCCCCAAAGGAACAAAGAACTATCTGTCCCCTCCTCCCATTTTTAAATCAATTCCATTTAGCAAAGAGAGCCCAGGGCTTAGTCCTGGAAGAAAGCAAGACTCTCCTGCCCTCCAGCTGCTTGAGTCATGTCAGAAAAATAAGCCTATAATTTAAGGTAGAACTAATTTGGCTTTTAATTAAATAACAAAAAAATGAAGGAGTACTTTCCTACTTGGGGAAGTCTACGAAGGTTTCTTGAAGGAGATGGTGTTTCATCTAAGCTTGAAGACTTAGTTGAAAAAGATGGGGAAAAGGGTGCAACAGACGAAGGGTTCAGTATGATCAATGGCTCACAGGTGGAAAATGCTTGGCCTGTGTAGACATTGGCAAAGCAGGAAGAGAGAGGGTGTTCCTTGGTGATGAAACTGGGACCAGCTAAGGAATCAGAGTTTTAAGGATGTACAGTAAGAATTGCATTAGAGTAATCTTAAGGTTGGCCCTCTTACCCGCCACTCCCAGGTGGTGCCCACGGGAACATCTGAACATCCCTCTGAGCTTCACAGAGTTCTTTCTTGCCAAGCCTCTCTGTCTAAACAGAGGTCACTGCTGACTACTTCTGTGGGCTTCCATCTCTGCACCCCAGAACAGCATAGGACCTGCACACAGAAGATACTCATTTGAGAGTCTGATGAATGAATAAATGTGGTGAAGGGGAAATCTTCTCTGGACTGGGTCTCTGCAGTCTATGACTTAAGCTCACACACTCAACCTACCTCTTAGGTCTGTTGTAAGGACCAAGTGATCTCATAGTTGGGCACTTGCCTTGTGAAGTATTGTTAGGATGGGTTTAGATTCCCCAATGCTGTTTAAAGAAAATCTTTTTTGGTTGACTAAATGTATTTCAGTAGAGGAGCCAATGGTCCAGCATTTGACAGGAGTTATGAGTGAAGGTTTGTATAGGAAGAGGCCGACAGTACTCATGTGTTGAAAAATTGTGTGTTTCTTTTTAAAGTATCCTTTTCCAGCACTGTGAGAGAGAAAACGAAGAACTAAAAATTCAACTCAAGCACATCTGAGAGCCATAGGTTAACAGCTGTCATGATACTGCTGCTAAATTTCTGAAAAGACAATGTAGGATCTAGAATTGCTGGGAAAAAACACAGCTGGGCAGAGCTGAAGTGGGAAGAAAACCTCAGATCCTAGAGGGAAAATGAAAAGACATAATTGCAGTCAATAGTGCATTAATGAGGTGAACTGTACTGTATACACACACACAGACATCCTATACATGGTAGAATTTCACTCTGTGGGAAAGAAGGCTCAGAAAGATGAGTCATAAGTCATGTGCTCTGTCAGATTCTCCACCAACTCCTAATCCCAGGAGACTTCCAGTGGGTATTCTCTTCAGAGAGAAACTAAATAGGACAGGGCCTCTAGGATAGTACAACCAGTGTTTATCGATCAATGTGTTGCTAATTAAGTAGTAATAAACCAGTGAATAGTTCATTAATAGCACAGGGACTTGGGGTAGCGGGCCTTATTAAATTGTATCAGCTGTATCTAGGCTGGCCTTTCTGCAACATCCCAGTAAACAGTCATTCAGCCTGAGCTTGAATATCTCCAGGAACAGTGAGCTCACTAGCCTCTTTCACTGTGAAAGAGCTGCCAGGAAGTCCTTTCCCTCAATTAGCACACATCCGTTTCCACGTAACTTCTATCCACGGGTCCTCATTCTGTCCTTTGGGGGTCATTGCTCTCAGGAAAGAACAAACAAGGTGACACAGTGAAAGTTCCTCTGAAAATATCTGCTCAGACAGCGTGAAGGGAGTTTCAACATCTCTCCTATGTCATTGGACGAATGATCCCAGCTGCAAGGGGCAGTCTCAGGTTGTGGACTGAGTGAAGCACATTCAGGAGTAAAGGAGGAACAGGACTATGGGGCTGAGAGCCCAATCTGCAGAAAATTTCTGAAACTCCAGTCCCATGGCTGCATCCCCAGGGGCCAGAGATTCCCATGTCAATTTATCTTTAAAAGGACATTACTACAACCACCACTGTGAAACCACAGGCTTGGGCCATCTATGCTAAGGCAGCCCTGGGAACCAGTGAATCCAACCCTGTGCCCCATTTGACATTTGGAGACACTAAGGCCCAGAGAAGGAAATAGAATTGCCCAAAGTTCCACAGTGATTAGTGGGAAGTCAGGCATGGAGGTTGGTGAGAATAGTTGGCATGTCTTGAGTGCTCAGTGCTTACTGTGCTTTACATACATTATCACCATGAGTTGAGTGAAGCCTCGACTCTGAGGCTCAGAGACACCGAGACTTGCTCAGGATCACCCAGTTAGGAGACGGCAGAGTTAGAATTTGAAAGCCGATTTTGACTCCACAGCCAGATTTCTTAACTACTAACACTATAACTGCTTCCCTAAAACCTAGTCCTCTTCCATCCCCCACGCATGCCTTCACCTGGATTCTACATCTTGTGGGTCCTCCATTACGCTGCAGTGACTCTCAAAGAAAAAAGATCCAACTGGACAAAATTCTAGAGGACTTGCAAAGCACTTCTGTGTCTTCCTGCACATTATCTCAGGGGATACTGATAACAGACCCAGGTTGCAGCCTGGGCAGAAATTCGCATGCTAATATCATAAAGGAAGACCCACTGGGGTCCCTTCAGCCTGACTGGACCTTCTCCATCACTGTTTATACACCTGAGCAGACGTCCAACAGGCTGAGAAATGCATAATGTGGGAATGAGTGTCCATGTTTACTGGCAGGGAAGACCAGACATGTGGGACTTGGCTGGGGAAACTTTTAATCCAAAAAAAAAAAAGGAGTGTATTTTCTCTCATTATATGTTTTAAATAGAATAATAAGATAATCCTGGATTAAAAAAAAATCAACTCTGGTGTTTATATATTGATTTAATCTCAGAAGGGTAGGAGGGTCTAGAGGAAATGCATCACGTGGGTCTTATTTTATAATTTGCTGTGATAAACCACATTTAATCCCTTTCTTCAGGAGGGATCTATGAAGGATATAACAAAATGTTGCTTTCATTGCATTTTTCCCAGATTTTTATTTAGTTCACAATATTACAACAATAAAGGAAATTAAAAGGAAAGGGACAATTATCCATAATCCTACCACCCAAACAAACGAACTGTTCAGAGCTCTTCTTCTGTCCTAACTTACATGCCGTCAAAATTTACATAGGTAATTTATTAGTATAGTTATAGCTTCGTTCACTTAACAGTTTCTGGTTATAATGCCACATGGTCTTCATATTTATCATTTTAAAATAAATCTTTTAACAATTATTTTAATGGCTGCTTAACACCTTTTAAGTAGACATTTGATTCCTTAATATTGTGTATTTAGAAGGACGCAGGTTTTCACTATTACGAATAATCCCAAAGTACACATCTGCATACTACCTTCTCCTTTCTTTTTTATTCCTAAAATCCCCAGATCTAGATTTGCTGGGTAAGAGGGTATGAATTCTTGCATGGTTCTTGACATATATGGGCAAGTCACTTTGCAAAAGGTTTTTATAAGTTTATTTTGCCTCCAGTAATGGATGAGTATAATACTTTCATAAGACACTCTTGCCCCAAGCGAGTGAAATCAACCAGCAAATAAAAGATAACTTCATAGGCAACATTTTAAATAAATGGTTTGATAAACCTGTCATCAACTCTGTTCTCTCTTTTTTTTTTTACATTCTGCTTTTTTTATCATTAATTTACAATTACATGTGCAATATTACGATTATTAAACTACCCCTTCATCAGGGCCCCCCCACCAACCCCATTACAGTCACTGTCCATCAGCATAGTGAGATGCTATAGAATCACTACTTGTGTTCTCTGAGTTGTACTGCCCTCCCCGTGCCCCCCAACATTACATCTGCTAATCGTAATGCCTCTTTTTCCCTATTATCCCTCCCTTCCCGCCCATTTTCCCCAGTCCCTTTCCCTTTGGTAACTATTAGTCCGTTCTTGGGTTCTGTGAGTCTGCTGCTGTTTTGTTCCTTCAGTTTTTTTCTTTGTTCTTATACTCCACATATGAGTGAAATCATTTGATACTTGTCTTTTCGGCTTGGCTTATTTCACTGAGCATAATACCCTCTAGCTCCATCCATGTTGTTGCAAATGGTAGGATTTGTTTTCTTCTTATGGCTGAATAATATTCCATTGTGTATATGTACCACATCTTCTTTATCCATTCATCTACTGATGGACACTTAGGTTGCTTCCATTTCTTGGCTATTGTAAATAGTGCTGCGATAAACATAGGGGTGCATCTGTCTTTTTCAAACTGGGCTGCTGCATTCTTAGGGTAAATTCCTAGGAGTGGAATTCCTGGGTCAAATGGTATTTCTATTTTGAGTTTTTTGAGGAACCTCCATACTGCTTTCCACAATGGTTGAACTAATTTGCATTCCCACCAGCAGTGTAGGAGGGTTCCCTTTTCTCCACATCCTCGCCAACATTTGTTGTTGTTTGTGTTTTGATGTTGGCCATCCTCACTGGTGTGAGGTGATATCTCATTGTGGTTTTAATCTGCATTTCTCTGATGATTAGCGATGTGGAGCATCTTTTCATGTGCCTGTTGGCCATCTGAATTTCTTCTTTGGAGAAGTGTCTATTCATGTCCTCTGCCCATTTCTTAATTGGATTATTTGCTTTCTGTTTGTTAAGGTGCATGAGTTCTTTATATATTTTGGATGTCAACCCTTTATCAGATACGTTTTTTATGAATATATTCTCCCATACTGTAGGATGTCTTTTTGTTCTACTGATGGTGTCCTTTGCTGTACAGAAGCTTTTCAGCTTGATATAGTCCCACTTGTTCATTTTTGCTTTTGTTTCCCTTGCCCTGGGAGATATGTTCATGAAGAAGTTGCTCATGTTTATGTCCAAGAGATTTTTGCCTATGTTTTTTCTAAGAGTTTTATGGTTTCATGACTTACATTCAGGTCTTTGATCCACCTTGAGTTTACCTTTGTGTATGGGGCTAGACAGTAGTCCAGTTTCATTCTCTTACATGTAGCTGTCCAGTTTTTCCAACACCAGCTGCTGAAGAGGCTGTCATCTCCCATTGTATATCCAAGTCACTTTTATCAAATATTAATTGACTGTATATGTTTGGGTTAATGTTTGGATTTTCTATTCTGTTCCACTGGTCTGTGGGTCTGTTTTTGTGCCAATACCAAATTGTCTTGATTACTGTGGCTTTGTAGTAGAGCTTGAAGTCAGGGAGTGTAATTCCCCCTGTTTTATTCCTCCTTCTCAGGATTGCTTTGGCTATTCGGGGTCTTTTGTGGTTCCATATGAATTTTAGAATTATTTGTTCCAGTTCATTGAAGAAAGCTGTTGGTAGTTTGATAGGGATTGCATTGAATCTGTAGATTGCTTTAGGTAGTATAGCCATTTTGACAATATTTATTCTTCCTAGCCAAGAGCATGGGATGCATTTCCATTTGTTAGTGTCCTCTTTAATTTCTCTTAGGAGTGTCTTGTAGTTTTCAGAGTACAGGTCTTTCACTTCCTTCGTTAGGTTTATTCCTAGGTATTTTATTCTTTTTGATGCAATTGTGAATGGAATTGTTTTTCTGATTTCTCTTTCTGTTAGTTCATCATTAGTGTATAGGAAAGCAACAGATTTCTGTGTGTTAATTTTGTATCCTGCAACTTTGCTGAATTCAGATATTAGTTCTAGTAGTTTTGGAATGGAATCTTTAGGGTTTTTTATGTACAGTATCATGTCATCTGCAAATAGTGACAATTTGACTTCTTCTTTACCAATCTGGATGCCTTGTATGTCTTTGTTTTGTCTGATTGCTGTGGCTAGGACCTCCAGTACTATGTTGAATAACAGTGGAGAGAGTGGGCATCCCTGTCTTGTTCCCGATCTTAGATGAAAAGCTTTCAGCGTCTCGCCGTTAAGTATGATGTTAGCTGTGGGTTTGTCATATATAGCCTTTATGATGTTGAGGTACTTGCCCTCTATACCCATTTTGTTGAGAGTTTTAATCATGAATGGATGCTGAATTTGTCAAATGCTTTTTCAGCATCTATGGAGATGATCATGTGGTTTTTGTTCTTCTTTTTGTTGATGTGGTGGATGATGTTGATGGATTTTCGAATGTTGTACCATCCTTGCATCCCTGGGATGAATCCCACTTGATCATGGTGTATGATCCTCTTGATGTATTTTTGAATTCGGTTTGCTAATATTTTGTTGAGTATTTT
>JAVSCE010002368.1:0-16304 GCA_032199065.1 Smutsia gigantea | reverse complement strand
AGATGTCTGTTAGGTCCATGTGTTGTAGTGTGTTGTTCAGTGCCTCTGTGTCTTTACTTATTTTCTGTCTGATTGATCTGTCCTCTGGAGTGAGTGGTGTGTTGAAGTCTCCTAAGATGAATGCATTGCTGTCTATTTCCTCCTTTAATTCTGTTAGTATTTGTCTCACATATGCCGGCGCTCCTGTGTTGGGTGCATATATATTTATAATGGTTATATCTTCTTGTTGGATTGACCCCTTTATCATTATGTAATGTCCTTCTTTATCTTTTGCTACTTTCTTCGTTTTGATATCTATTTTGTCTGATACAAGTACTGCAACACCTGCTTTTTCTCTTTGTTGTTTGTATGAAATATCTTTTTCCATCCCTTCACTTTTAGTCTGTGTATATCTTTGGATTTCAGGTGAGTTTCTTGTAGGCAGCATATAGATGGGTCTTGCTTTTTTATCCATTCTGTTACTCTGTGTCTTTTGATTGGTGCATTCAGTCCATTTACATTTAGGGTGATTATTGATAGATATGTACTTATTGCCATTGCTGGCTTTAGATTCGTGGTTACCAAGGGTTCAAGGGTTGCTTCTTTACTATCTAACAATCTAACTTAACTTTCTTGTTAAGTTATTGTAAACACAGTCTGATGTTTCTTTCTTTCTCTCCCTTCTTATTCCTCCTCCTCCATTCTTTCTATAATAGGTGTTTTATTCTTTGCCTTTAGTTAGTATTTGGATGGTCTGCTTTCTTTGCTATGATTTTTTTTTCTCTGGTGACATCTTTTTAGCCTTAGGTGTGCTTCAATCTAGAGCAGTCCATTTAAGATATCCTGTAGTGGTGGTTTATGAGAGGCAAACTCTCTCAACTTTCGTTTGTCTGGAAATTGTTTAATCCCTCCATCATATTTAAAGGATAATCGTGCTGAATACAATATTCTTGGTTCGAGGCCCTTCTGTTTCATAACATTAAATATATCATGCCATTCTCTTCTGGCCTGTAAGGTTTCTGTTGAGAAGTCTGATGATAGTCTGATGGGTTTTCCTTTGTAGGTGATCTTTTTTCTCTCTCTAGCTGCCTTTAATACCCTGTCTTTATCTTTGATCTTTGCCATCTTAATTATTATGTGTCTTGGTGTTGTCTTCCTTGGGTCCCTTGTGTTGGGAGATCCGTGGGCCTTGGTGGACTGCGAGACTATTTCCTTCCCCAGCAAGGGAAAGTTTTCAGCAATTATTTCTTCAAAGACACTTTCTATCCCTTTTTCTCTCTCTTCTTCCTCTGGTACTCCTATAATGCGAATATTGTTCCGTTTGGATTGGTCACACAGTTCTCTTAATATTCTTTCATTCCTAGAAATCCTTTTATCTCTCTCTGCCTCAGCTGCTCTGTTCTCCTGTTCTCTGATTTCTATTCCCTTAACAGTCTCTTGCATCTCATCCATTCTGCTGTTAAGCCCGTCGATCGCTTGTCTGATTTCTGCATTGTCTTTCCTCAGTTCCCTCACTTCCTCCCTCAGCTCTTGCACATTTCTCTGTAGGTCCATCAGCATGGTTATGACTTTTATTCTGAATTCTTTTTCAGGAAGACTGTGCATTTCCATCCCTTCAGACTCCCTCTCTGGGGTTGTCTGGTTGATTTTGGTCTGAACCATATTCCTCTGTCTTTTCATGGCTATAGAATTGGTCACTGATAGTTGCCACGTATGTCAGCTGGGCTCTTTAAGACTTTAAAAAGAGAAAAAAAAAGAAAAAAAAGAAGAAAGAAAGAAAGAAAAAAAAGAATAAAAGAAAGAAAATAAAATACAAAAACAAAACAAAACAAACAAAACAAAAAAAACGCCCACCAGACGTAGATTCTGTGGGAATGCTGTAGGTGGTGCTATTGCCCCCTATTCCACAGCTGTGACTGTGCCGCTCTGCAGGGCCCTTTATCGCTCTGGCAGGGGTGGGAACGAATAGGAGGCTGTTGATCTCAGTGAGAAGTGTTAAGCATGGCTACGCTTCCCCAGTCACCAGCTAAGGTGTCTGAAACTCCCCAGGACTCCCAGCCTGCTGGGCTGAGTGTGCTGGGGCGATCCGGCTCCTCCGCTGGGCTCCTGTCTCTTTAAGACCGCTGAAGAAAGCGCGCGCTTTTTTTTTTTTCCTTCCCGGTAGCCGGCTGCAAGCACCCTGGCGCATTCCCCGCTCAGATCCTGCCCCTCTGTCTCTCCAATCTCCACTGCACTGCGCGATGTGGGTCAGCGCTCCCCGCGCAGATCACCGGGGCTGGCTACTTCGCGTGGTGTGCTTCCACTCCCTCCCGGCTCTGAATCCTCTCCTCCCGCTGGTGTGCTGGGGTGGGGGAGGGCTCGGGTCCCGCCGGGTCCCGGCTCCGTATCTTACCCGCCTCTTGGGGTGCCGAGTGCTCTCGGGTGTAGCTGCACGCTGTGCGCTTTCCTGTGTCTTCTCGTGTCTCTTTTAGGAATAGATGTATTTTCTGTGTTTTCGTAGATAAATATAGTGTTGGGAGGAGATTTCTGCCGCCCTGCTCACACCGCCATCTTCCCAGAAGTTCTCTTGTTAACATTTTTAACAAATTATAGTCTTCCTCTATTACAATCTATAGTGCATAATTGGAAAAATTGGTCAATATTAAAACCCTCAAAGCATGTTGTGTTTATATGCAAAGTGGAGCTAGGCTCTAGGCTCAATCATTATTATGAATGTCTAGTGGGGACATCCTCCACTGGGAGGACTGCATTGCAGGACATATAACATCTCTGGTCCCCACACTCTTAAGTGTCCCTGGCATCCTCTGATCATTACAACAACAAAAATGTCCACATACTTTTCCAAAAACACCCCAGGATCAGTACCATTCCTGAGGAACACTGCAGGTTTGAACAAAGAGATGGCCCTCTTGCTCCCTTCCTCCCACCTTTTCTGTTTTGAATGCTGTTGTGTAAGAAAATGATGCTCAGAAGTTTGGCAGCCACCTTGAGGTCATGAGGTAAAAACCCAGACTTCACAGAGACACTACCCTAAGTGCCTAGCAATCATTGAGTATCTTCCCCAACCCTCTAACCACGTACCTCCAGATTTCCCATTACACAAATTAATCAAATGCCTTTGTAGTTTAATTCTTTGAATCTTACTTGCAATTGAACACATCTTTACGGAGAAGGGAGGTCCGACAGGCCAGTATGGGTAGATAGAACAAATTTAGAAGATCCAGGTCAAAAAAATGATATGATGCCTAGGGTTTTACTTTAAATACTCCCAGCAAAAACAAAACAAAAAAAACTGACTTCTAGTTATAAGATGAGTAATTTCTGGAGATATAATGTACAGCGTGGGGATATAGTTAACCATACTGTATTGTATACTTGAAAGTTGCTAAAAAATAGATTTTTAAAGTTCTCACCACAAAAAAAAATGTAACTATGTGAGGTGATGGTGGTAATGATTTTGCGATATATACATATAGCACACCATTACAGTACACAGCATTATATGTCAAATATATCTCAATAAAGCTGGGGAAAAATTGGGTGGAGGGAGGAGTAGGGTGGATTTGACAAGGTTTTTTTTTTTTTTAGTTAAATCTGAGAAATCCCTCTTCAGAAAAAAATTTGAATTTTAGCAGTGGGGATGGATGAAACAAGATGGCAGATGTTGATGACCATGGAGGCTGGGCAATGGATATATCATTCATACACGTACTGTATATGATTGCAAAATTCATCATAAAAAATGAAAATTAATAAAATTTTTAAAGTCTGTTTTAAAAAAAAGTTGATTCACTTCTTTTCTGGAGCCAGGCTACAATTCCTATTTTGTGTTTTGTTTTTTAGAAGAATTGGAGGAGATCCGTGAGGATTAGTGGTGAGAAATCTGCATCACAAAATGGGTCCCTGTAAATTTGATCATCCGGGGAGTACAGGTCAGGGCAGTGGGATATTAAGGAAGCTGGGAGACAGAGCCGGTGGCTGAGCCCAGTGGCTTTGACATGCAAAAGTTCAAGCTCTCCTACTTACCAGCTGTGCAGACGTAGGCAAGTCACTAACCCTCTCAGCCTCAGCCACCACTGCTGTAAAATGGGTTAAAAATAGTGCCCACCCTTGGATGGTTGTGAGAAACAAAGGAAATAACATTTGTACTTAAGAAATAGTAGCTGCTCTGGTTATTATGTTATCTTTATGTCTAGTCCAAAGCCTGCATGCTCCGCCCATTCTCACCCACCCAGGGAAATGACTAGGTGTTCTCAAGCTCTTTACCTGACCATTATTTCTGAGCTCTGCAAACCCATTCTGATCTTAACTACCCTCCCTCCACACTCCAACCCAGAAATAATATGGCGTGGACACTTCTAACATGCCAAGGACTGGGTTGGCCTCTTTACCTGGATATCTCATTTAAGCCATGATATCATTGGACCCATTCCACAGGGGAGGGAACTGGGGCTCAGAGAGGTCAAGATCACACAGCTAGGAAGGGAGCTCTGAAACCAAGCGTATCTGAGTCCCCCAGATTGGAGCCATTTTAACAGTTCTCCCAACATAGGTATGGAAGGGTCAGAATACAGGTGTCCCTCCCAACACGAGCCCACATTTGGTCTCTACACACAGATACTGATTATTTATTTCCATTTTACAGATAAGAAAACTGAGTCTTAAGGTGTACCCCAGCAGCAGTGACAGAGCGCCCTTCTGATTCCATTTCTCATGAGCTGGGTGTGAGGGCTCACATCTCTGGACTCCGGATCCAGTGTTCATTCCACTCTCTCCCACCTTCCACCCACCCCGACCGGCTCAATCTGTGTCCCAGGCCTGGGGAAGCAGGTGGAGTGGCAGAGCGGGCAAGAACGGGTCCAGGGATCAGAAGGTGCCGTTCTAGCATCACTCAGCTGTGTGACCTGGTCACTCACTTCCCCTCTCTGAGCCCCAGGTTCCTCATCCAGCCCCAAGCCTACATCTCAACAGCCCCCAGGCGAAGTCCCACTCCCCTCTTACACCCTGACCCCCGCCCCCCATCCTCACCCTCACCATTAGAAGGTGGTAACACAAGAGCCATAAAACTCAAAGAAGCCTGTTCTTTGGAGCCAAAAGTTGCTGTCCTTTCAAGGACACAGAGCAGCAGACCTGCTTTAACCGCTTACCAGAGCTGGGTGCAGGGCCAAATCTGTGGGAAGCACTGCCACCCTGTGGCCACTGAGCTCCACTGCAGGCCACTTCCAGGGCGCTTGCAAGAGCAAGTCCGCCATCAGCCATCAGCTCAGAGGCTCTAAGATTTGAAGGTAGTGGGCCTTGGAGGATGGCAAAATTCAACTAGACCTAGAGAGATAGGGCGACATGGCAGGATGGGGAGCACAAAGGCTGTTCCACTGGCCAGAACGCTCTTCCTCAAGTAGACATGGCTCCTTGTCTCAGCCTCCAACCCTCAGCATTTAACATGGCAACGCCAGCTTGCCGCACCGCCCTGGGCTCTGTATGTTTCTCCGTAGCCCTCGTCCGCATCTACAGGTTTCTCTCCGCCAACCGGAGACGGGACATGAATTTTTGTCTGTCTTGCTGCTGTGTCCCAGCACCTAGAACAGTGTCTGGCCCATATCGCACTTATCCGTTAAGTGAATGAATGAATGAATGAATGTACGGTTCAGTGGCTTGGGCAAGCTGTGAAGGCTACCTGAGTCTCAGTTTCCTGGGTTGCAAAATAAGGATAAAAACAATCCCTTCCTCATCTGCCTCATGGGATTACAGTGATGTTCAAATGAGTTTCTATTCAGTGGGCTCTGTACTGGGTTGAATAATTGTCCCTCGAAAATTTATGTCCACTTAGAACCTCAGAAGGTGATCTCATTTGGAAATATGGTCTTTGCAGATATAGAGTTAAAATGAAGTCATACAGAATAAGAGCGGGATCTAGATCCAATGACTGGTGTCCTCACAAGCCAAGGACACACAGGCATCGGGGGAAGAAGGCCGGAGGAGATGGAGGCAGAGACTGAAGTTCTGTGGCCACAAGTCAGGAACACCTGTGGACACGAGGCGCTGGCTGAGGCAGGAAGGACTCTTCCGTGGCCCTGCCACCTTGATTCTGGACTTCTAGCCTCCAGAACTGTGAGAGAGTTCATTTCTGCTGCCACCTACTTTTCGGTGATCACCAGAAACTCATACAGATTCCTGTGTAACACACTGGAAAGCATGAAGCAGGTGTCTGTGGTTAATTACACACATATCCTGTTCACCACGGGCAGCAGAGATCCCTTATAACAGTATTTCTCATCATACTGCAGACACTCTCCTTCTCTGTGTTCCTCAAACGCATGAAGGGCATTTCCACCTCAGGCCCTTTGCACTTGCTGTTTCCACTGTGTGAACTGCTCCTGCCTCTCATCTTCCACCTGCATTATTGGGCCGCTGCTCACAGAGGCCCACTCTGACCGTCTTCTCCAAAGGAGCCCCCACTCATGCCCACTACCTTCATCACATCATTTCATTCTGTTTTCTTCACAGCACTTACCACTATCTGAAGTCATCTCTGTTATCACTTACTAGTCTCCTGTCTGTAATGAAGGTTAAGACCTGTGAGACCAGGAACCTCTCCATCTTTGCTGCTGCAGCTCCAGTGCCTCCAACGGTGCTTGGCTAGGAGGAAGTGCTTGTTAATAGCTTGTTGCATCAGTGAATCCTCCAGATAATAATACTTGTAAGTAATATACTTGCATTACTTTATTTATCACATAAGTAATACATATATGGCTTAGAATATATAGATATAACAAGTATAAGTAATCATATACTTAAGTAGTATTACTTATAATAAGAGCTATATATTTTCTTTTTTCTTTTGGTATTATTAATATACAATCACATGAGCAACACTGTGGTTACTAGACTCCTCCCATTATCAAGTCCCCACCACATACCCCATTACAGTCACTGTCCATCAGCGTAGTAAGATGCCACAGAATCACTACTTGTCTTCTCTGTGCTACACTGCCTTCCCCATGCCCCCTCCACACACATTATGTGTGCTAATCGTAATGCCCCTTATTACCCTTCTCCCTCCCTTCCCACCCATCCTCCCCAGTCCCTTTCCCTTTAGTAACTGTTAGTCCATTCTTGGGTTCTGTGAGTCTGCGGCTGTTTTGTTCCTTCAGTTTTTGCTTTGTTCTTATGTTCCACAGATGAGTGAAATCATTTGGTACTTGTCTTTCTCCACCTGGCTTATTTCACTGAGCATAATACCTTCTAGCTCCATCCATGTTGTTGCAAATGGTAGGATTTGTTTTCTTCTTATGGCTGAATAATATTCCATTGTGTATATGTACCACATCTTATTTATCCATTCATCTACTGATGGACACTTAGGTTGCTTCCATTTCTTGGCTATTGTAAATAGTGCTGTGATAAACATAGGGGTGCATTTGTCTTTTTCAAACAGGGCTGCTGCATTCTTAGGGTAAATTCCTAGGAGAGGAATTCCTAGGTCAAATGGTATTTCTATTTTGAGTTTTTTGAGGAACCTCCATACTGCTTTTCACAATGGTTGAACTAATTTACATTCCAACCAGCAGTGTAGGAGGGTTCCCCTTTCTCCACATCCTCGCCAACTTTTGTTATTATTTGTCTTTTGGATGTTGGCCATCCTAACTGGTGTGAGGTGATATCTCATTGTGGTTTTAATTTGCATTTCCCTGATAATTAGCAATGTGGAGCATCTTTTCATGTGCCTGTTGGCCATCTGAATTTCTTCTTTGGAGAAGTGTCTGTTCATATCCTGTGCCCATTTTTTAATTGGGTTATTTGCTTTTTGGGTGTTGAGGCATGTGAGTTCTTTATATATTTTGGATGTTAACCCCTTGTTGGATATGTCATTTATGAATATATTCTTCCATACTGCAGGACGCCTTTTTGTTCTACTGATGGTGTCCTTTGCTGTACAAAAGCTTTTTAGTTTGATATAGTCTCACTTGTTCATTTTTGCTTTTGTTTCCCTTGCCCGGGGAGATATGTTCTTGAAGAAGTTGCTCATGTTTATATTCAAGAGACTTTTCCCTATGTTTTATTCTAAGAGTTTTATGGTTTCATGACTTACATTCAGGTCTTTGATCCATTTTGAGTTTACTTTTGTGTATGGGGTTAGACAGTAGTCCAGTTTCATTCTCTTACAAGTAGCTGTCCAGTTTTGCCAACACCAGCTGTTGAAGAATAAGAGTTATATTTATAATACTTATACCATATAATACATTATGCAATCTAATATACACAATATAATATATACAATATATGTAGGAGAAAATTGAGGTACAGAGAAGTTCTATAACTTGTCCAAGGTCACAGACCAATGGATAGGCTTCCTAGGACCGTTATAACAAAGCACTACAAACTGGATGGTTTAAACCACTGAAATTATCGTCACAGTTTTGAAAGCCAGGAGCCCAGTTGGCAGAGTCGGCTCCTCCGGGGGGCTGTGCAGGAGGGTCTTCTCCAAGCCCTCTCCTTGGCTTGTGGACAGTGGTCTCCTCCCTGTGTCTCTGCACATTGTCCTCCCTCTGTGGGTGTGTGTCCAAATTCCCCCTTCTTATAAGGACACCAGTCAGATTGGATGAGGGCCCACCCTAATGACCTTGCTTCAACTTGATTGCCTCTGTAAAGACCCCATCTCGAAATAGATCACATTCTGAGGTCCTGGAGATTAGGACTTCAACATAGGAATTTGTAGGCAAACCCAATTCAACCCATTCAAAGCTAGCATGTGGCAGAGGCAGGACTCAAACCCATGTCTGTCTGACATAACATCATTGCAAGAGAGCTTAAGGTGACTCTAGTGGGCGGTGCCATTGGTGGCCCCCAGTGGACTACTCCCGATATCATGCCCTTATGAGATCCCCTCCCACCCTGACCTGGTCTGGCCACGTGACATGCCGTGGCCCACGGGACACTAGCAAGCAGGATGCTGGCAGAGGCTTGTACGCTGGCTTGTCTTGCCAGAACTCTTGGCTTGTTTCCTCCTAGAACCCAGCTATCCTGGTGTGAAGACGTCTAACTCCCCAGCTGAAGAGAAAATCCACAAGACGAGTGGTTCTGGAGAGTGAGAGGCCACCCAGGACCTGCCAGCCCCGGCTGACGCTGTGCGCGGAGCCCAGACAAGCACTGTCTGCATCTCACAGCCATGAGCAAATCAGTGGCTGTATTTGAAGCCACTGCCTTTTGGAGTTGTTTATTTTGCAGTAACTCAGACCTCAAGCAAATTCAGCCACAAGCATACTCTGAGTTGTTTACACTGTTTACAATGCGGTTCACTAACTAGTAGGCCTACTCGGTTCTTTGTGGAATAGAACTGAGAATGAATGAGTTGCTGAGTAAATTAATGAACAAACACATATAGGCATACACACTGTAAATAAGATTCCTAATCCTCAGAAAATTATGTTCTCACACACCTTTAAGAATGTGTCCCATGTCATGTCTCAGACCCCAGGGACCCAAGGGCCTCGGGGGAGCCCAGAGGCGTGCAAAGGCTGTTGGTTTGAAAAGTGCCAGAGGTATTGACTTCTTCCACTAAGTTCCATCTCTTCATTTATAACAAAGCCCAAATCATGGGATCTGCCAAAGACAAAACTTTAAAAATGAGATTTCTGATCAAAGACCAATGTAATTGGACAGAGATGTCTCCCCCAAGTGGTAACTGCAGGAGACACTGCTGGAGAGAAAGGAGCAAAGGGGACCCCCGAATGAGAAGGTGGAAGCGGGGCTGGACAGTGGCCACCACCTAGTCTGGCGCTGTGAACTCAAGCGGCTCCTGGGGCAGGTGGGCAGGGGATGGCAACAGGCAGCCTGCTCCGGGGGAAGCGGGCGGAGTACCAACCCTCTGTGGCAGGGCAGCCGCCCCTTCAGCCGCAACTCTGGGCTCTGTGGGATCTTGGCTCCTAGAGGGGAAATAGCTCCACTCCACCAGGGACACAGAAAATATCCCATTAAACTTCCAGCTACACCTGCCATCTAGTCCCTTCCGGCTCTTCGTGGTGCAAGATGAGCAGGCAACAAAGGTTGCTGTCATCCTGGCAGGAAGAATTGCCTGGGATCAGCCAGAGGAGACAGGACTGCTTTCCCAAAAGGGGCCAGGGACGAAGATGTTTCACATTCAGATGATCCCACCTGGGCATCTCTTGCCCTATTCTGATGGTATCTTAGTCAGTTCAAGCTGCATAACAAAGTAGTCGGAGGTAAGAGCGCTTCCTCCTTGCACCCGGGCCCCATGCAGGGTCTCAGAGCAGGCACTACATCTATTACAACGTCTGTTAATGGCTGTGTGAGTCAGAGTCCCAACAGAAGAGATGACATTCTCAAAATAGGACAATGCAGTAAATGTTGTTGTGGTTAAGACTGCTGGGTAACAAAGAACTCCAGAACTCAGGGACTTAAAAACAACAACAAAGCTGTATTTATCTCTTCTGATTCTGGGGTTGACTGGGTTTAGCTGGTGATTCTTCTGCTCTGTGTGGGGTTGGCTCAGGCTGCCGTCGCCTGAAGGCAGGGCTGAGCTGGCTGTCCGGGTGACTCGCTCACACGCCTGTCAGCTGCCAGCTCCGCTGAGGCTGTCAGCCAGAGCACCTCACTCTCCAACATAGGGTCTCACCATGTGACATCCGGGTGTCACAGCTCGGGGCTGAGTTAGAAGGGAGTGTCCCAGGCACGTGCTGGCAGACACGGCAGGTCCATCCCTCAAAGTTATCCAGCATTACTTTCACCACATTCCTTTGGTCAAAGAGATGTGCTAGGCCAGCTTGACTCAAGAGGAACAATTAAGTTCTAGTCTTCTGGCAAGTTCCATGATTATAGTACAATGTTTATATTCGCTATACCGTGTATCAGGTCTCTAGGGCTTATTTGTTATCTGCTGCAAATTTATACTCTTAACTAACTTCTGTCCTATACCCCACCCACCCCACCCATCTCTTAGTAGCCACCATTTTACTCTCCACTTTTACAAATTTGGCTTTTTTAGATTCCACATACAAGTGACTTGATCATATAGTATTTGTCTTTGTCTGATTTATCTCATTTAGCATTAGCAGAACATCCTTCTGTTTCTTAATCATTACAAGGGTTTGTTTACAAAGGGGCTAGTTACAAAGGTGTAGGGTGCGGAAGAGTCGCCCGGGATGGGTAGTCACCTGGGGTTAGTGGCAGCTGAGCTGTTCCCACCCCAGGCCTGAAGGATCCCAGGGAAGGAGTGCTTAGCAGAACCGAAAGAGAGTGTGATTTGCATAGAAATGGCTGTCTCACAAAGAGGAGTGGCTTTCAGCTGAGGGACAGGGCCAGCCCAAGGACAAGGAGAGAGCTGGAGGATTAAATGCCCTGAACTCAATCTCCTCCCTCTCTCCAGTCTCCACCCAGGGCTTCCCAGTGGCCAAATCCAAGGAGCCCACTGAGGCAGTCCACACAGCTGAGCTTCCTGGAGCAAAGAGCAGCATGAAGGGTTGATCTGGGGGTCAGATAAAGATGAAGCACCTGTGTCCACCTTCTCTATAGGGCTATAAACTCCTGGAAGAACCGGCACCATTTAATAAGTCAGAAGAGGCCAGGCTATGCTGCAGAAACAAACAACCCTCCATGCTCAGCTGCATAAAAGAACAAAGTTTATTTCTTATTCATGCACTATCTCCCTCAGGGGTCTCTGCTCACCACAGTCAACTAGTCCCTCAAGAGGGTCCCCAGGCTGGCAGGGAAGCCGCCACTTTGAATGGGGCCAAAGGGAAGAGAGCCTGGGAGGGTCTTGTGCCAACCACTTCTTTTTCCTGGGAGTGACACCAACCACTCTAGCTAGCCGTGGTCACAGACCCACCTACCCACAGAGAGCCTGTTGGTGCAATCCTGCCACATCCATAAGGCAGCGGGCAGGAAATCTCTGGTCCATCCCTGGAAGTTACACAGCACTATAGAGTTATACCAACATCCTATTTTCCGTTGCATCCCTGGCACTTAGCACAGTGCTTTGATAATGTTTGTTGACTGACTAAATGACTAAATAACTATCATAGCAGGACCATTCTCCTGTTGGCAACCTGCTGGGCTACCTGCCCACCAAAATGATCTTCAGGAAGAAAAAAATATGACAATAAAATCTACTATAGGACAATGCATAAAAATCCGTTGTTTACTTATTCACTCAACATACATATATTGAATACCTACGATGTGCCTGGAAGTTTCCCCACCCCAATGCATTCCAGTGTTTGAGCAGGAAAAGGCTCTGTATCATTCAAGGTTCTTGTTTGCAAGCAACTAAACTGGCTCTAATTAAGCAGCAAAGGTGTTTGATTGAAAGATATTCGGAGGAGGGGGGAGGGCTTCTGGAATCGTCTGTACCCACTGGGGCCCGGGCCAGAGAAGCTGGAGTCCTGCAGGGCAGGGGCACTGGGGAGGTGACAGGCCAGAGGGAGCCTCATTGTTGGCCTCTTCTAGTGCCGGTGCTGGCCACCTTTCCTCTGCTCTGTCCTCTTTCTCCTCCTCAGCTCCGGGTTCCATCCCTTGCCCTGACACTTCACCATCCCTGCCTGCACCCCCCCAACCCATTATGTAACTGTTCCCTGTCCCAGGGGCCCTTATGTAACGCCAGACCCCTCAAGCTCCCATCCCCACCTCAGCCTCGCCTGTCTGGTACAATCTTTCACAGTTGGCTGGGCCAAGCCCTCAGCAAAAGATGTGAAGAGAGGAAGGAGGAGCCGGGGGTGGGGGAGGAGGGGACATCCCTCGTCTCAGCAGCAGGGCTGGACAAGGCTCTACTCGGGAGGAGCCCCTTCTGCTCATGAAGCCCTGGCTTGTGGCCTGTTGTCAGGGAACTCAAGCTGGCTTTTGTGCCTCAACTTCCACTTCTGTAAAATGGGGGTGGAGATAGCTACACTCACATGGTCATGGCAGCATTATTCACAACAATCAAGACATGGAAGCAACCTAAGTGTCCTGTGAGAGGTGAACCGATAAAGAAGATGTGGAATAATATTCATTCTTTAAAAAGAAGGAAATCCTGCAATTCATGACAACATGGATGGAACTGGAGGGCATAACGCTAAGGGATATGAGCCAGACACAGAAAGACAATCCTGTATGATCTCATGCATACGTGGAGTCTAAAAAAACTGCAATCGCAGAAGTGGAGAGTAGAGCAGTGGTTGTAGAAGCTAGGAGATGGGGGTAATAGGAAGATGTTGGTCAAAGCATGCAAACTTTCCGTAGTAAGATGAGTAAGTTCTGGGGAGCTAATGTACAACATGGTGACTATAGTTAATAATACTGTGCTGTATACTTGAAATTTGCTAAGAGAATAGATCTTAATGTTTTGATCACACACACACACACACACACACACACACACACACAAATGATACCTATGTAAGGTGATGGATGTGTTAATTAGCTCGATTCTGGTCATCATTTCATGTTTATATATATCAAATCATCACATTGAATACCTTAAATATATACAATACAATTTATATTGCCAATTATACCTCAATACAGTTGGAAAAAATTTTTTAATAAAATAGAGACATAAAATACCTCATAGGATTGTCATGAAAATCAGAAAAGCTTATATGTACAAACTATATATATATAGTTCAGAACAGTACCTGGCACACATAACTACTATAGAAAAGTTGGCTATTTTTTGGGCAAGATGGTTCAAGGTAAGTGTGCCTTGATCCGTGGTTCTCAAACTTTACTGTCTCAGAATCCCTTTATGCTCTTGAAATTGATAGAAAACTTCAAAGAGCTTTTGTGTAGGTGGGTTATACCTACCAACATTTACCATATTTTAAATCAAAGCCAAGGAATTTTTTAAACTACTTTTGTTCATTCACCTAAAAATAACAGTAAAAAACTCATGATGAGTTAATATGAAATATTTTTATGAAAAATAATTGTCTTCTCCAAAACAAAAAGCACTTAGGGAGAGAATCATGGTGATATTCCACATTTTTGAAAATCTCTGTCCGGTCTGACTTCATAGAAGGCACCTGCTACCAACCATGTGTCTTGAAGCAGGTGAAAATGCCACTGTATGTTGTTGCAAGGAAAACAGTGGAAAGGGCCGGTAAGGTCCTAGCAGTATCGTAAAAACAGTTTTGATCTCGCAGGCTCTGAGAAGTCCCCCGGACCACACTCAGAACCACTCGGTCTGCCAAGGCAAGGCAGGGAGCAGAGAGAAATGAGCATGTTTTCACCCAATTTGCATTCATCAAAGGAATGATGAGGAAGACTAAATAAAGATCAGACTTGCTCTCTTGACCCAAATCTCCAGTCTTTTTAAATTAAAACAATACCTAACCGCTCCTGGACACTGATTCTGTGTACCCGTGATGCAGAGTCCTGAAACACCAGCTCAGTTACCACTCCCTCAGACCAAATGGCTGGGAGCCGTTACGATCGCCCCCATTACACAGACTCAGAGACACAGACAGACTACAATTCTGGGTCTTATTTGGGGGATTTTTTTTTGCTTTTTTTTTCAGTTGTATTGAGATATAGTTGACATACGGCACTGCGTAAGTTTAAGGTGTACAGCATAATGACTTGACTTACATATATTGCAAATTGATTACCATAGTTTAGTCAACCTCTGTCAAATCATATAGATAACGGGGAGAAAAAGAAAAAGGAAAGAAAAAAATGTTTTCTTCATGATGAACACTTTTAGGATCTACTCTCTTAGCAGCTCTCAAATATGCCACAGAGCTGTGTTAACTGTAGCTGTCCTGTGGTACACTTCAGCCCTAGTACTGATTTGTCTTGTAGCTGCAAGTGTGTACCTTTTGACTGCCTTCACCCAATTCCTTTACCCTCCACTCTGGTAACCACAAATCTGATCTCTTTTTCTAGGAGTTTTTTTTTTTAATTCCACATATAAGTGAGCTCATACAGTATTTGCCAATTTGTTTTCTATAGAGGTGGAGACTTGAATTCACCTTCAGGGGCAAACAGTTCCTTTGTTTTAGGGACACAGCAAGGAGACTTCTAGTAGCGACAGGGTAAAGTAGAAACCTTTTATTGAAAGAAGAGAGTTGCTTCTGTGGAGATGAAGTTGCTTCAGGAGAAAATGAAGGGAGAAGAGGGGGGAGGGGCCACCTGTCCAGCCCTGGGATGGAGTTTGCTCTCTCTGAGACACAGTGGTGACTGTCAGAAGCCCCCTTCCTGGGTGGCTAGGTGGGACTGTGGACATGCAAATTGCTACTTCAGGCCCCAGTCCCTGCCCACTCAGACGAGGGGCTCCTGGGGCAGACACTGAAGTTCCTGCCTCAACCACCTTCCCCTCACTGTCCTGCTTTGCTGAGTCTCTGTGCACCAAGTGCTCACTTCCCAGCCTCTCCTGCACTAAGGGAAGCTAGGTAATCCAGTTCTGGCCAATGACATGGAAGGGGAAATCTGCAACTGGGAGAAGAAGGGAAGAGGAAGCAGTTCTAGGACTGATTTCCTTCCTGGTTAACAGGGAGGCTCTTGAGTAGAGCCTTCTTCCCTGAAAACTTTCTTTCCCACATTTGGAGACTATGTAGTGGAGACTTGATGCTTGGGGCTGTGGCAACCATCTTGTAACCATGAGGTGCCAGGCTGAGTATGGCAGAGGGGGAGCCCTCCAGAGACAAGAGGCTTATCTGTGTTGATGCCTGACCTTGCAACAAATGACACTAGTTTAGCCACTAGTTAAGAGAAATGGCCTGGGCTGGACCCTAGCTATGGGCCAGTAATTAATCCCTCTGGGCCTTAGCATCTCCATCTGTAACATGAGATAAATAATAGTAGCTGGCCTAGAGGATTGCTGGGAAGAGTAAATACTTTAAAGAATATAAAGCACTTAGAACAGGACCTGGCACACAGTAAGCACTACATATGTTATCATGATGATAATTATTATCCATAGGTCCTTGAACTTTTGTGGGAGGAATGCACCTGCCACTCAATAATCTCCTTCATTTTCACCTCTTTGCTTTCCAAAGTAGCATTACTCAAAGCTAAACTGATCATCATAGTCAGGGGCCCTCTCTGTAAAATAAGCCAGAAAAGGGAATATAACCATAACTGCTAATATTAACCAACTCACACTAAGGGCTTTTCATGTACCAAACTGTACGTGAAGCACTTTACATGTATTATGTGCTTAATCGTCACAACCACTCCAATAGGCAGGTACTAACTACTAAAATTATCTCCATTTTGCATAGGTGGAAATTAAGGCTTAGAAAGGTGAACTTGCCCACGTTTACAAAGCAGGAAAGAAAAGGATCCCGGCGGCAGTTCACCAGTCACCGCCAGGCGGCAGTGCCCATCCATTT